>DWLI01001852.1:0-14403 GCA_018249915.1 Cecropterus dorantes dorantes | reverse complement strand
GTCCATTTATTGAGAAAGGCTATATATATAACATCACACTATATTTGTTTGTTTATTTTATTTTATTTAGTAGCAGGTGAAACCATGTAGCACACTTAATATTTTATAATAAAGTATTGTACCGTATTTGTGGTAATAATTTAACATTACAAGAAGAGTAAACTAAGCAAAAAACTTTATTATGTATGATCTGGAATTTTAAAAAGTTTGGTTTAAGCATTTTTGTATGTAACCATCATTATATTATTATAAGGTTTCCATAGCTACCTTAAGGACCTACCTTAAGGACTGGTAGAATATTAAGATTTAGTGACTTTTTTTTGTCATCAAATAGCTACAGGTAAGATACGGATATCAAAGATTATCTAGATTTCCCTTTTTTTATCTTTGCCATCTAGAATTCCTCTGATACAATCCTAAATTTGCCTTGAAACAAAAATTAATAAAAAAAAATTTACACTATTTTCAAACTATGAACTTATTTTTCTACGTAATAAAGCCAATATTTTAATTGCTGTAAAAAGGAGGTGGCAACCCTAGATCTTATATATATTGAGTTATTTTTATTGGGTGCATCCTTTTGATGCTCCCCGCCAGGTATGTACATCTTACTACAACATTAGACTGCTTAACTTACTTAGCATACCTATACTGACCTCTTTTGAATCCTTAAAAGAACTATGTAGGCAATTTTAGGTAAAGTGTATTTAATCATAAAGTTTTATTTTAATTGATTAAGTTTGACATAATATTGCAGCTGACATTTTGCTCAATTTATTTTGTTAAATCAACATCTCAAAGTTGTATTATCCATTACAAGCTTTTTTATGCAGCTCTGTCTGTTTGGGTACCGCAGTAAAAAGTATCCTATTTGATAATCCAAGCCAATAAACAATCTGCATGCCAAGTTAGATCCAAATCCAGTCAATAGTTTTGGCGTGAAAGAGTAAGAAACACACATACAAATCCTTTCAAAATTTATAATAATATATAGTAAGATTTATTTGCACTTGTGAACTGTTCATTTTTACACTTGTCTTATAACAGGACAATTTTACATCTACAACTTGTTCTTGGAAACACTGAGATCTAGTAGCTGAAATTGTCCTGTTTGAAATAGTCAGGAGCATTGAGTACTCCAGTATGCTGCCTGATAATGTGATAACATTTATTGATGTAATAAAATAAAATAATCATTATCTGCCTAATTAGTAAAAAATTTAATAGATAATAATTAACGCCAATCAGGTCACATACAACTCTGTACTAGGATTTCCTGTAACGTGGACACACATTGCCCTCACAAAAATATTGGGGACAATACAAATATTTAACATAGATTTTATTTTACACATTATCCAGTTGCAGTGTAATGTTGACTACTATTAAACTAGGTAACTACTAACATTAAAAAAGGTGGAATTTAGCAGTTCAATGCTGAAAGCACCACTGCCACACCTATTTATGCTTAATAACAGCAGTGTTAGAGTGTGGTAAGGGGGATATTAGTACTTATCCAAGGCATTCTTAGTTCTCAGGGGTAGCAACACATCTGTGGCTAAGCTCAGGTAAGACTGATTTTACCTGGGGATGATGATCACATATCCATAGGTAGCAGTGCCATTTAATGGTGTACTGCATGCTCATTTGCTACTTCATCTGTTTTAACAAGAAAATTTTGTAATTGATTTTACTAAAACTTTTAATGTTTTACAATAATGTATATATCAGATATAGGTACACTTAATATTAGTATGTACATAAATAATTACTGTCCTTGATTGAAGAATAATTGCAAAGTCTACATTGAAATTGGCTTTTGTTGTTGATGCCAGTTTCTAATAAAATATTATGTTGAGGTAAAATCAACAATCATATTATGTATTTCTATTATGGGTCATGTCTATTTTAGTTAATCAAACATTACATGTTCTGCCAAAAGATATATACAGCTATGTTGTGTGCAATTATCAAAATCAGTTTTTTAAAAAGCTAGATTTTTTAATTCCCGCGGCCTGCCTGCTTTAGTCACGTTTACTGAGATAATTAGTATCCCATCCGTTTGTCTAGGTCATAAACTGTGTGCAAAATTTCAGCAAAATCCGACCACCAGTTTCTATGTCAAAGAATAACAAAAACACACGGACATTCTCACAAACTTTCGTAACTTTACAGTTTTAGTAAGATATAATATTAGTACTACTTTTCCTATTATTAGGATTAAGTAAGTTGTATAAACTCTTATAAAAATAGATTAATGTTTGTGTATGTAGTAGTTCTATATTAGGAAAACTATAAATAACCGCTAAGTAGATTATCTACTATAGGAGGTTGTAATGCTCTATGAATGTAACCAAATTAAATATAATCCTGTTTTCTTTTCTTGAAAACTATTTCATAACCACAAACCAGTATACACACATAGTTGTTGTAATGTGATTTGGAAGTAAAATTACTTACTACTACTTGAGAAATATTAACAGTTTTCATTTTGTTTAATTAGTTATAGAGGACATTTTTCTGTTCCTTGATTTGATAGTCTAGTATTGTCATTATGATGATTGTGTTGATGGTTTTAAATTTCTTCATTCACATTTATCAAAGTATTTGATATTCTAATCTCCAAGTCTTCAGCCCGATCAAGTTCTTGAACATAATAAGTGTTTCCTATTTTGACTTATAGTTTTTAGTTCCAGCTGTTCTCAATTAATAAGCAAGCATAATAATGCTTGCATATCTTATAACTAAGTTTACTAAAAAAATCATTAGATTGTCATTTTCAATATGAAATTTTTTCGTCATAAAGTTATCATAAGGTTCAGTGTTATAGTTTTTGTCGTATTCCTAAAATTAGAGACTGCATAATGAAAGTAGGTATCTGCTTAAGTAGTTCCAGATAACTCAAGTGTGCATTGCTTTGTTTCAGAATTTCTTCAGACTACATCGGCTGAGAAGATTAGGATTAAGTGATAATGAAATACATAAACTTCCATCGGATATACAGAATTTTGAAAATTTAGTTGAGCTAGATGTATCTCGAAATGGTAAGTACACTCTCATGAATTTAAATATTAATATAAACAATAAGCATTTAAACAACAATCACAGTAGTTGATGAAACGAAAAAAGACACTTTTTTCAGTATAATTTTGAAGTCGCAATAAATACCTTTTGTTTTAAGTAAATGGCCGCCAGGTTGGTATTAAGATGAGCCAGAGATTTGACTGTATTATCCCTATGGTAATTTGTCTCCATAAAAAATATTTCAAAAATAAAGCAATGCCTACTTTCCCATCAAATTACCACTCGAGTTTCATACGAAAAGAAATTCCAATTTAGTCTATTAAATAAATAATTACTAATGCGATATTAGCAATCGACTTCAGGTACGTGCTATTTGGAGCAGGTTACATAATATAAGATCATAAACATTAGTCGTAATGTCCGTTGAGAATCAAGTAGAATGCATGCTCATTTAGTTATTAAATATACATCTACTCTCCGTCAAAAGTTGGAACAATTTTTCCAAATTTTAATCATATCTAGTAATTTTCTAAACTTAGTCTGATGTCACGGGGATATTATTAAGATTGGGTGTAAATAAATTTTAATATATATTCAATTCTTATGAAAATACTTGATGACGTTAGTTGGTCCGTCCGTATATTAGTTTTATTATGTGTAACGCAGTATATAACACGAACGTTTAACAGCGATGTTTACTGTGAAACTTACATAGGAATGTTTTGTAATATGGGCCGGATGTTGGAACGTTCCCGGTGGCTGCCACACAGAAAAGGCATCGAACCTTACAGAGAGGTGAATTTGACGCTATTCGTATGCGAGTTACGTGTTGATCCGTCACCCGCATAGCTTCGCGTACGGTGCAGGTGCGAAAACACCGCGAATGATACCACAAAAAATGTTACTATGCTATGCAATGCTTAAAACATTGTAGCGTGGAACGGGAATTGTTAGGACGGAATTACACGAACGTTTTTTATATGAAATTGGTGTGGATAGATGGTCATATAGTTAATTTATTGCGTATAATATAAACATATATATGATCTCGCAGGGAGGGTGGGATATTTGGTGTTAAAGAAAACTAAATAAGACAGATAAATTTATATTACCAAAAACTTACAAGTATGGCACTCGTACATTAAATTATATGATTCCAAATGATATAAACGAGTTACCAGATAACATTTAAATAATGTATATGAATAATAAAAAAAACATTGAGAAATAGTTTTAATACCTTTTATATAGATTTAGTATAAGCGACTCTTCCGCAACATATAAATCCTGCGAGGTTTGCAAGGTCCGAAATTTGCACTATTGTATATATGTTTGTATTATGTATGTGAATTAAATAAAAATGTCTATATGGCACATGAATACTTGTCGAATGTGATCTTACATGCGTTCATCTATAAAGATAAAGTTGGCTTATAAAAGTATATTCAAGTTTTGCGTGAGTTTTGTTCCTAACTAGATGAGTTTTGGAACTCCGCTGGAGGCGATGAGATGGCGCGAATGTTCTTGTTATAAAACAAAAATTGTTACTCTGAAAACACAGGTAATTTAGGATGTTTTTTTCCATACGTATGTGATAATACGAACACTAAACAAGAAGTACGTAGAGATTTACAAATGTACAAGAAGTAAAGACGGTTTCGATATATCGGCAAAAAGAAATTATAAAACCGCATATCTTGAGTGCCCGTAACATATTATAATGTATAAATTCCGCGATAATATGAGTAAAATCACGTACAAGTAAACGAAATATTAGTATTAGTAAAAAATCTGTGGCGTAGGATAACACATTAAAAGGTGTCATCAACATAACTATTTCCCGATATAAAACGTACGTCTGTCGAGTTGAGTCAAATTTTTATCCCACTTGAAAAGTAAACTCCATACAGCGTTAAGTACGATTCGCTTTTTATAAAAGTTCAAATTATAAACTGTCATCGCCTTGTTACTTAGTTACTACATTAATTATGTAGAGTGGTATGATAACGATGTAAAATACTTGATTTTATGTTGACATATCAATTATGTCATTAACGTATTATTACGATCACTATTAAAACTATTATGACGTTAATAATAATTACAATATGCAACTAGGGAGCCACCAGTGTAACTATAACTAGATGCTGTTCTTGATAATGTCAGGCATTCCGAAGAAAATATTTGTTATTACGTGTAATAGTTGTTCCAGCCGTTTGTGTCATTATTTTCTTTATCTGCAAATGAGCATGGAGTACTTCTGATAGTAAATAGTCACTGGTGCCAATCAGCTTCTGTGATTACCCCAGATTGGATTCTAGCCCTATTTGAGGTCAGCTATATTGCTCTTAGAAGCGCAAAAGCGGTAACTCAGAAAAAAATGACTATTTTTTGATTTTTTTCGACACCATAAGAAATGCACCTTATGATCGAAGCTGAAGGGCGGTAACTTAGTTTAAACAAATTGACAATTTAGTTTAATAATCCTTTTTATCAATTTACTATGCGATACAAGGAAACGACTTTCACATTACATTAATTTTCTCGAAACTTCATTCAAAAGAGATATCCTTTTGTGCGTCTGAGGGCAGTGTAGATGCGTCGCGTTACTAGTAAGTTCTTGAGCGCTGGAGTACTGTTTAAGGCAATTGGCGTGGTGGTGGTGCCTGTGGAGTCTTTCCAAAATTTCTTATAAGGAGACTTTAATATTTTTGTTATTCTATTGATATTCCCATAATAATAAGTACATTAAAATAACGTATCATACGGTAACCTCACGTAATAAATTATGACGTAAATTGTCGACAATGACAATACAGAGTTACATCTGAAGGTTTTTCATGTTGGATACAACAATGTAACTACAATTTATCATGATATAAATTGCAAGTATAAGGACGCCGGACGCGTTCGTACTAGGCAAAGTGATCAAAGGTGACTATTATTTGGTTCTGAGCGTCGTTGGCTTGTGGATTAACTGAAACATGTTAAGCACAAAATCCACGAAAGTGACTACCAGGATTCAATTAAAACTATTTCTCATCAGTTTTTATTAGTAGGTACTATTTCGCTTTTTTGAAATATATACATAATTATGTTAGTTGTAATTAGTACATGTAGTAGCAAAAAAACCGCGTACTGAATTGGCAAGCATATCGATTACTCTTTATATAACACACGGTGTAAATATTCTATTCAGAATAGTAGAAGGCGTTACTTCAAGCAGTGGGCCATAAACCGCTCAGCGAGTGCGTCTTTAGAATAAACCTTCCCCACATACATGCAGGCAATGAAACGAACTTCCTTTTGCGGTTTTCCCACAGGGCTATAACACGATCGTCTCCATAGTGGGTAGAATGGTTCTTAATTCCCATGATCGTCATTGACCTCAGTGACTCGTCGATTTGGATGTTCTAGAAAACAACGTAACAGTGTTTCAAATGTTATACAAATTTTCGCCAACACAGGGGGTCTGATGTAGAAATTGCGGGCTCTTTGATATTTTGAAAGAATAAAAAATACAAAAATCTAAACTCCAAGCACATTACGATTCAGAACATTGTCTACATTTGCATCGAATACGGAACCCATTCTATCTCAGACCGTTTTGATGATCGTTCGCCACCCAAGTCGTCATTTGATGAATGGGAAGCATTCCTTCGGGTAAAAATGACTAATTAGAATAATGATATACAACATCGTGAGAAAATCTGCACACATGGTTTTTTGATAACAGATACCGTTTTTATCATCCGTATTATTATATCACGTTAGATACGACCTTAGATACATATGATGAGAGACCTTAGTATGAATTTCATGTTGTTACTACGCAATTGTTCCATTGAAACTGAAATAGTACACAATTTAATTCACATTGTTCTAGTATGAGAACGCAACCTATTTACATGCGTAATAATATGTCAAAGGGTATAGGAAGCTTATATTGATTGTATAATTTATATTTGTCTTAAGATCTATTCATTGATGTGTTGCGTTCGTGTTTATTTTACAATGTGCTACCGAATATTATTTCGAGAAGTCCTTCAGAGTATATGTATATGTTTAGGTATTGCTTGGATTTTGATAGCAGTATCGGGAGTTACGTGAATAAAGGTTCAAAGAAGATTTGTTCCATATTTAGAAAGGTCCGTTGTTCACGAGAAGGCCGGGTCTACACGGACTTCGTGTTATCGTAAATTTCTATGTTCGATAAATAGGTAAAGAATCTGTAAAAACTTTGAAAGATATCTCAGTTATTTTATAGATATCGTCTCGTTGCTCAATGCATACGGCTTATGTTAAAAAACAGCCGTGTTTTAAATATATTTGTTCTATGACAGTGCTAAGAGTAAATCACTTACTTAATATTTGAGAATTAAACATTTTTAAACGACGATTATTGCAACTTCAGTTCAATTTGAAGTAAGTAACTGGATATATTATATCGATCTATTAACACTAGACAGCTTTTTATTTCACAAATATATGAAATGCTCACAAAAAGTTGCGAACTGATAATTGTACTAAATAAGATTAAACACATTGAATATTTACTCTTCGTTTAGACAGAATAAGGACACAGGGTTACCTTAGCTTGGCCTCGGGCTCATTTGCCTCTCCTCTGCATCTATAATTTAGCGCCTTCATACACAATGAACTCTTCAGCACATTCAATGATCAATGGGCAATCATATGAATACTCCGTTTCATAAGTTCTGTATGGATATTTACTACAATGAATTCTAATAGTGCTAAATGATATGTACATGAATATGTACAACTGTTGATAGAATCATTTAAAAGCACTTATGACTTTCAAATATAGCTTGCTATCCGCGTTACAGTTATTTGTACATCTGGATACCTACTTAAAAACAAACGCAACCTCTCAATGTATAAAAAAAATATATATATTTCTGGAACACAAACCAATTTCTCGACAAGATTAAAAAACTCTTATAAGGTTTCATGATTAAAGAGACTTTGTTTTAATGAAGTTCTTTGAGACGCCACTTGATGCTCTCTGGCTCTTTAAAATTAAAAGCTTTTTGCCAAGGAGTAGGTAGTTACTTATTTATAAGGACGCTGTAATTATGTCTTCGGATTACGCGAAACGAAACATACTGTTCATTTTATTATCTCGGTCTTTTTTGACACCAGTCTTTTGTATAAATCTCATTTAATTAAGCACTTTTATGTTTTCTTATCCGGGCTCTATCAGTGTTATCATTTATTACTGCAAAATGAGAAATTTATTATGGTTGAGTTGTTACTTCAAAACCAGAATATTTTCATTTTAAGAATTTTGTTAACGCAATGTTATGTAATGAAAGTATCGCAAGGAGACACGTTTTATTTTAAGCTGTCTAATGTTAAGCGATCAGTATAGTCTATTATAACTTTAAATTGAGCTAAAGTTGCAAAGACACGCAGTAACAGAGTCGGTTATAGTCATGTTATTGCCGTCGAAGATTGAGTAAAAAGAAAAACCCTTTTATATATTGGAATAAGCAATGACTGTGACATTTTCCTATAAATAAATAACCGGTATAAAAATATCATGATACAGTAATAAAGTTCCACTTGTTATTAGGATGGTGTGTTTACTCGAATTTGAATGAGTTTTCCTTTACGATTTCTTGTAATATTTGTTTACGTGATCTGCGCTACGTGTAAATTATAGGTAGTTTACGGCAGTGCCGTTTAAAATCACGTAATTCGCGCTATCGTTAAGCGAAGTAGTCAAGAAAAAGATATATAAAGATATTGCCACGGAATAAAGTTTTTTAAAAGTAATTTAAAAAATGGGAATTGGATAATAAAATTAAAATAAACGAAAATTAGGTCACAACGTAATTCCTATACGTTTTATATGGAGGTAG
The DNA here is from genome assembly GCA_018249915.1 of Cecropterus dorantes dorantes. NCBI lineage: Eukaryota > Metazoa > Arthropoda > Insecta > Lepidoptera > Hesperiidae > Cecropterus > Cecropterus dorantes. Next base: position 5,494 of record DWLI01001852.1, on the reverse strand, counting down.
TATAACCGGCTGCGCATGATGCTCGTCTATTCGAAGCTGGATACCGGCTCCCATACATACTCATATAAAATACCAAGGGTTGGAATTGGATATTAAAAATAAAATAAACGAAAATTAAGTCACAACGTAATTCCTATACGTTTAATATGGAGCTTGTACAACCGGCTGCGCATGATGCTCGTCTATTCGAATATATATACCCGCTTCCATACATAGTAATATAAAATACCAAGGGATAGAGTGAGAGTCACATAAAGAGGTCATAACTCTTTATAGTCATGTGACGATTTATGTCATTCAACTCCTACCGCAAACCGCGTTAATTACCTTCGTTCAAAAGACGTCTCGGAAATTAAATTTCAATTTAGAAAACATCTTACACTTGATGTAGTTCTTGCTGTTATTAAGTTGACATATTTATACAAACTCAAAATAACATTTCCTCTAAGACTTCTTCGTAATCATTGTTTACGTGATTTGTGCTACATATTAAACCTAACAACTTAATGTTTGTTTCATAAGGTTATATCCTGCTAACGCAAATTACCGACATTACGAAAAACTATAGAAAATGAGCGATAATGTTCTCGTTGTCGCTGATAAACGATACCAATTTACTTTACATGCAATAAAATTATACATATAATCTACATAAAACGGACAGATTTACATATATTTTAAAACGATTTATCCTTGGGACCTGTGTAAAATCGACAGATACTATCATCTTTTTTTTCAAAATCACCAGTATCACGAAACTATTTATTAAACTAGTAATGTTAAAATGTAAGCAACTTTTTAGTTTGAGATTCTTTGACATTTTTGTAGCTCCATCAAGCCCTCATCTGTACCTCATTTTATCACTAAATTCTAAAGAGAAATCTTTAAAGAGTCCAATATTGTTCGTTTAATACGAGCAATATAAGAATACTTGCCTCTTTGGTACGTTGTGAGTATTACTGTAATAAAGGCTCGAGTGAGGCAAGTGTGGCGTATCGTAGCAGTACGGTACGGTTGGGTACCGTTTTAATGTCAATCGCGAGGTCTTGAGCTGTGTACCTAAGATTCAAGTAATAATAATACATATTTTTCCACTCAGTATAATATCCTGTAGCGAAAAGTTTGTCGATCGTGCAATGTTATCGCACTTTTAACGACCGATATTTTTCTGTAAGTTATCCGAGAATTCTAAGTTTGCTGTAGAATCCACTGCGTTCTTCAGTTTATTATCCTAAATATATTTTTGAGGTAAAAAGCAACCCTTTATAATCTGCCCATCTCAAGTGTCCCGTCAAAATCGGTTCGTTGGCCCGTATTAACACAAACATTTAGAAAACCAGTTTTTATGTTTGGGTATCTTGCGAATCAGTTTATAAACTGGCTGTTGTTTCGCGATCACTGATTGACTTGATTTTGTTGGTTTGGTATTACGTAATTAATATGATACCTGTATTATTGTTCACCAGGAAAAATGTCTAATTGATGATTCGTTTGGTTTTGGTTAGGTAGGTTTCGTTCCTAATATGATGTAGACACATGTGTTTGTCATTAAGTTGATATTTGTTATTTAGTTGGTGTTTCCTTAAGTGTACTCATTCAGTAAAATTTTAGTTTAATAGGTCACAAATATACAAGAATATATTAAGAATTAAGAATTACAAGAATTTATATGACTTAAAATAGCATTACAAATTCAAACAGTCGGATTTACAGTTGATCGGAATGACTAAGCTAAACCGTTGAAGAGTTTCGCACGATTAGACGAGGGTAAACGAAGTGTACATTCGGCAAAAAGGGGACCGTTGTCTAATGAATGTCCAATGGACAGATATTTTGGAAACATTTGTCAATTATACCATAATTGCGGCCTTTCATAAACGAATGTAATTTTTCACGAAGAAAGTTTTGTTGAATTCTCGTGATATTTCCAATAAACTGGTTTTAAAAGCATTTCATTTTGTAACTTACTAAATTAAAATAATATCGATAAATTATAACAGTACCTTTCCAGTACCTTTGTTGTTTTTCATAAGCTTTCCTTATTTCTGATATTCTTGTGTGTGCACAAATAAATCAATAACAGTAAACTTTATTAGAAGTAAATAACGTAGTTCAAATAATGTTAGTTTAACACTATATCACCATAGCGAAAGTTCATGGTATGTGCTTTAATTGCAATCCCCAGCGACCCGTGCAGATGAACTAGATTTCCTGTTAGGCCAGCATTTGTGGTGTTAAGCTTGTATAAGTATAACCCCGTATTATTCACAGTTAACTGCTCCGCTCTAAAAATAAAACAATGCATATACTTCCGCCACTTCATGACATGCTTTACGGTTTTCATGTATAAACATAATTAAGATTTTTCTTCACATAACTCAGCAATTAATAGTACAGTTATAGGATTAATTGTCGCGGCGTTATTTACGATAAACAAATGCTTTGCACGGCGTGCCCCTACTCGATTCATAATTCAAGCTCTGGCGCCTACTTTAACATTAAGGCTCGTTGTCGTAACTTGTATCGCGTGGAATCTCTGGCACCACCTGTAAACAAAGATTCATGTTTCCTTCCTGAAGTCTTACGAAATACTCAAGATAAGAGGCTTGGAATCGGTGAAATATTAACGTGTATACTCGGGTACCGTGTGAAATTCATGTAATATGGCTCACGTTTCGCTTATATTTTTTATTAAAGTAGATTTAGGTGGGTTGCTGTAAAAATTATGTTTTTTATTTCATGTCGCAGATGTTCACGTTTTATATTCAATTATTATAAGTAAAAAGAAAATTTAAATCAGTATGAGTAAGTGTTAACGCTGTGCATGTATATGAATGCACATTTTCCCCTCGTATAGTTGACTGCATTCGATGTTACATACAGAATGCATTAGCTGCATGTTCCTATGGCTTATTCGGCTGTTGAACCTTGCCACCATTGTCCTCGATGCTCCCACGCCGCGCCGAGCCGCCGCCAACCCGCCCGAGTTCCGACTGCGAACACATAGCTGTCATAACACACTGATCAATATCTCCTGCATTCCAGCCCCATTACATGCTATACGGTATGATGCGCTCTATCAACAGGCTAAGATTTGCCGGCACAATTGGGAATTGAGCAATTTTTGTCAATCATCCCGTATAACGTAATAGGCGTCGAATCACTAGACAGTGAGGTCACTTTACGAACCGGTCTGGTTACGCCATGAAACTTACGAGCGTGTAATTTCGATAGATATTTCTTATTGTTCGTCTTTTCGTAACAATCCGCAAAAAATCTAGACGAGATGTTTCCTAGTTTCAACTTACTCAGTAAAACTGCATAGGTAAAACCGACAGAAGTACCGTTGATAATGTATTTCAGAATGCTTTTCTGCTGTGTTAATCTCGAATCTACATGATTCGATCGAGCACATAACGACCCCTAAAAGAATACAAGGCTTATTTGGACAAGTAACTTAAAACATATAGATATTTATAAACGACACGTTAAAAATTATAAATATGTTGTTTTGCGTAACTTTCTATTGTGGAAGGGTAATAACGTTAGGCGCGGAACTAATTACGATAGCTAAATTCCCACTTGCGTAAAATTGAAGAGTACTAAATTAACGCCTAAAAAGCAATAAACCGGGGACGTCAAGAAGTTTTAATGTTAAGACGAACGGCACATTAAAGTCCGCAGGTGTGACTAATCGCAAACATCCAGATAGGGTTACTCGGTGTGAACAAATTAAAATGCTTACATGTTGATCGTGTAAACAAATCTGGTCCGAAACTAAAATTTTAGCGGCACGCATTGCGCGCAATCAATCGCCTGTTTGTTTATGCCAGCTGCTTAACTTGCTTTCTTATTTTTAGGTCTCTTATATTAGGGATGTTATCGAGCTCTGTAACCGTAACCGTAAAAATATCGGATATCGGAAATAAAAAAAATATTCGTAACCGTATCTGACATAAAGTTTCGGTTAATTTCGGAAATGTTACAAGACATTTTTTTTTAGTTTTAATAAATAACACTTAAAAATAATTAGGTAGCTATAATAATAACTGACATAACTGATTGTAATGATAATAAAAAAATAGTTTAATTATTACTTATTTGTATTTTACGTTTGAAATTCTCCAAAAATGTAATATCATTAACCGAAACTAACGGATAATCCGAAATAATTACATATCCCTAACCGTATCCGATACGGGTGTAATATTTTTCCTATATCTATATTCGTATCCAGATCCGAAATTTCATATCCATAACATCCCTCTCTTATATTTTAAACATTTTGAACATACTTTCGGGACAAGTCAGAGGAATTGTAATATTATGATTGTATATCATTCAATTTTTATATGCGTTATTGGATTTGTTACAGTATTACCGTAAGTATTGGTAGGGTATTTATTTGTGGTTGATTTGTAAGTTAATGCGACACAATAAAATTGTTTATGCGCATATTTACTCAATTAGAATCGTAAGTACTTGGCGTGTGACCTTTAAATGATTAATTCGAAAGATACACGTCTATGTATTGAAAGCTTCCGGCTTCACTCGATTCAATTTACTTTAGGAAATGAGAGTATTGATTTAATTACGATTATACTTCAATATTTCAGAAAATCTGCAGTTTTATGGTTCCGTATCCAAATGGTAAAAACGGGTCCTTATTACTAAGACTCCGCTGTCCGTTTGTCTGTCACCAGGGTGTATCTCTTGACATTTTTACATTTGATATATTTCTGTTGCCACTATAACAAAAAATACACCAGACAAAAAAAATAAAAACAGAATAAAAAAAATATTAAGTGGGAGCTCCGATACAACAGACGTGATTTTTTTGACGTTTTCATAGATACGGAACCCTTCGTACGGAGCCCTTCGTGCGCGAGTCCGACACGCACTTGGCCGGTTATTAAATCTCCAACTTTAATTAACTGTAAATTAATTAATATGTAAACACAAATGTAAAAGAGTATTAATTGTATGAATATTCATATAATTATTCGTTTATTGTAACAGTTTTTTAATATATCGCGTACCATAAAACGTTGTTCAAAACAGCAAGCTATTTGCTCAACTTAGTTCGTGTTAATGTTTCGTTGTTTTCTGTTGTCTCACAGTAATGACACGATCATTGTTATGTATAACGAATTAAGTAACGGTTATGTTTGCCGCACAACAATAGCACCTGTTTGCGCAAACACCTCTGTGCTTTCCCTATATACTTCTATATGTACCTGTAATTGAAAGTCGAGAACCTAATGGCAGGTTACGTTTTTTTAAGGAATTGATTCACATTTCTTTTATAATTAAAAAAACACACGCTTTCTACACTCATAGCCCCGCACTAGGGTTTTCTCCTGTGCCATGGACACACAAAGACGAATACACCAACACCCAGACCCAGAATAGAAATCTAAATTCATCATTCAAATGTCTGTCTGGCCGGGGATCGAACCTGGAACCCATTGCGCGTCAGACCGGTATGGTGACC
>DWLI01001851.1:0-14403 GCA_018249915.1 Cecropterus dorantes dorantes | reverse complement strand
CAGCCAACATATACGGTGAAAACTACGCGTAAGTCAGTGTTGTTTCATACTAAAAGAGGTGACGAGCAGTGCTCTGGTGAATTAAAAATAATTAAATGAAACAGTTTTTCTGCTCTCCTGAACATTTGGTTATTTTAAGATTCGCGGTGTTAGAACTTAAGTGACGATATGTATTAGTGATAAAAGTGAGTGTAAATGTTAAACAGGAAGAAGATGCTGCTCTTCAGGACCCCTGCATCTCCTGGATTTCGCTTCTTAATCTTAAAGTGGTGCTATTCAACATCTATGCTAACACACTATTTCAACTACATCTACCATATAACAACAGTATTAAACATTGTCGTACAAATTTAAATTTATATAGAGTATTTACTATCAAAGACAACTTCAATTTTATTTGGGCGTGATGTCAAATGTCTCAGTTCATGGTTTACCTAGATCCTAGACTACATTATGCTCATTATCAATATATATTTTTTTGTAAATAAGATTTTATATGTGCTCTACTTGGAAGCAGAGATTAGTGTCTGACCAAAGGTTGATTATTGGCCAAAGCCAATTATTGCTAAGCTATCATCAGAACATTCCACCGAAGCCAAATATTCAAAAAAGAAAATCAGTTCCAAATTGTCTAAAAGTGAATAATATAGTAAATTGAAAGACTTTTGTATATAAATGTTGATGTTTATTATATGTAAACAATGTCTAGAGCTGATTAAATTTGCTTTACCATCTCAATCTGGGTGTAGTGAATATGTTAAAGTGTGTTAAATTTTTTTGTTTGATAGAAAGCTTCGGCTTCGTCCTAAACTTTGGCCCATTTCGGCCAAGCCAAAGCTTCGGTCGGACACTAGCAGAGATTAATAAAAAAAAGTACTTACATTTTCTTGTCATCTATTATGATCATAAAGAGGCAAACTTCCATAAACATTATTTTCAAACAAGCATCCCTATGTCTTCCTTCTAGGAATTCATTATAACCTTGATTTTTTCCATAATTATGTTTCCTAAATAATTTAATGAGGTCATTAAATTCATTCCCCGAAAAGGTATTATCATCAGCAATCAACAACAATATTTGTAAAATTGCCAATTGTTCTCTGAGGTTAGACTCTGCCCATTCTTGTCTTACAGTATCTGTTCCAAATTCACTTTGTATTTTCCGAGGAGGAGGTGCTGTATTCAACAACTTTTCAAACTGATTTATTAGAGATGTTTTTAAAGACTGTATTCCAATTGCACTAATAATGGTATGGAACTGTTCTTGGTACTTATTCCTGTTATCTGATTTATTCTCAATTATATATTGCAATAGTTTCAGGAGATACAGTCTTTCAGCAAAATAAAAGCTCCAAATATTAGGTACCAGAAATGTAGTCCTGGTATCCACAAAAGCTACATTTTTGAGGGCATTTGCTGGAGTTCCATATGAGATGTCACATAAGTAATGTTTAACTATATCCCAAACTTGGAAGCAATCTACACCCTGAAAAATAAAAACCATAATTAAAAATTGTCATTTACACAAATAAATAAAAGTCATAAATCAGTGTGTATTTTTTTATATCAGCTATCTATATTCTTAATTAATATGTGTAGTTATATGAAAACACTGGTACACCCACCCAAAGGACAATTTAAACATAACAATTGACATGAACGTAATTTAGGTTAAATATTTGGTCTTAAATTCAATCAAATAAATCTGCTTTTGTAATATTGAGCAGAAACGGCTTTAAAGTTAAATTACCGGAGTTAAAAATCTTACCATATAATGTTGGAGCGTTTGCACTACACTAAGTAACTTTGACTGATCAGGATGCTTTGCTTGCAACTTTGTATACTCTTCTAGTTTTAAGGGCTTGTAACTAGATATTCCTTGTCGCAGTCCATCGATAACTTCTTTTTTATTTAATATCTCCAATATTTCTTCCTCTGATAGGCTTTGTGTTGTAACCCAACGCCACAATCGCTTCCAATATCTGTAAAAATAAGTTTCTACTGTAGTAACCGTTGTTTATTCTAACTGTATAGTAAATAAAATATAAATAACATACACTACAGTATCCGCTGACATTCTGAAATTTGTAAATATGAAACTATGCTTTTTATTTATTTACCGCCACCGCTTATAGCATTTTTAGGTTATTTTGAAGTAAACGGTAAGATTTTAATAGTGCTTGTCAGTTGTCAATGTCAATCCACATCCATCCATCCACTGAGTATGAACCATAGCATGAACAGTTTTAACGTCCGGTGTTACTACCAATCTTACTACCAGTAGTTAGACGGTTATTTTTATTACCGTTCTTACTGCTGCAGTAAGTTGGGAAATAAGAAAATACCCTTGTTACTACTATCTTCAATCTCATGTATGAAATACAGATAAAGAACTTTTTTTTTTTTATTTTTAGACCTGAATCAGTTTTTAATTTTTTTTTGATTATTATAATATATATTATTATGTTAAGCTCAAAGATCGAAAACGCTCAGTGAGCGGAAAAATAGCTCACAACGCGTTGTGGTCACAGCAAAACACACACAGTGAAATTCATTCCTTCTAAAGGTAATTCAAACCACTTATTCAGTTTTGAATTAACTTAAAATTTCATAAGTAAAGGTGTTAAGGTAAAATCTGTAAAAAAATTACAGATTTAAATAAAAAGTAATAACATATTGTGTTCTTTAAAACTTTTTTGTTATTAAATTTCGCGATAAAACATTTAAAATTGAATACAATTACTGTATAACGTGCCCATACGTATACAAATCAAATCAAATCTAATATAAATACAATACAAATCTTGACTAACAAAAATAAAATAAGTAGTCAATGCTAGCTTAAAGAAGAATTAGTAATATAGAAGAGAGCAGTAAGTATATTGTACTTAACAGAATGTCCATTTTTCGGGTTCGTAGCTCGAAGTCTTTAGTTTTGTGAGTAGTAAATATAGTTTGATAAATAATTGGTAAACTTCGTAAGGCCATCGTTAACGTTGTTCGATGGCGGGAACGAACAAATTGCGCTCTCGCTATTTTACTTGTTTTCTTGATTTGTTCGAGCACAAGTTACTTAAATCCGAGTAAGGCCAATCTCTACCAGTAGGAATAATCTTGAAATGAATATAATGGGGTATTATGTAATTTTTATCCATTAACAAAAAATATTTTTATCTATATTATAATTTGATCTTTTCATCCATTTCAGCTTTCATTGGTTCACTGATGTTGACATTATCGATCGACGTCACACACACGTCGCCTCTGTCACTTTTGACATTTCACTTAATATTGAGATTAGACTCGTTTATTCGGTCAGTCCGCATGTATGTTACTATAATATTTTACAGTATTAATCAAATCTGATTCGGTAGGTATCTGCTTAATTTAGATAATGTTTGATAGTGCCCAAAATTTATGTTTTATCAATTAGGTGTTAGTGCCGCGTAGGCAAATCGTTCTTTACGTTTGAGTGTGATTTTTAACTTTGTAACTTCAGAAAATGGCACCGGCCGCCGCTGCTGTGAAACCTATGCCGGATGACGACCCGATCGGCATTAGAGCGGTGCTACTGGGGCCGCCGGGGTCAGGAAAAGGGACGCAGGTGAGTCTGCTATATACCTATTTATGAAGTTGTAATCTTTGACCTGTTGACTTGCCTGAGACTAAGTTTATTTTATATCAACATAATGTTTTCATGTTTATAATTGCCTGTTAATACCTGTTATATAATTATGTTGCTAAGTATACATTTTTAATGTTTTGTCAGGCTCCTCGTTTAAAAGAAAAGTATTGTGTGTGCCATTTGTCTACTGGTGATATGCTGCGCGCGGAGGTGGCTTCCGGCTCGGAGCTAGGTCGCCGCCTGAAGAAGGTGATGGATGAGGGAAAACTTGTCTCTGATGAAATGGTTGTGGACATGATCGATAAGAACCTGGAACAGCCAGAATGCAAGAATGGGTTTTTGTTGGATGGCTTTCCAAGAACTGTGCCTCAGGCAGAGAAGGTAAAATAATGAACAGAATAACTTAGATTTTTTAAGTTAATTCATTCTATATCGGTCTAGGGTAATTTGCATAAAAGCTAGCACCAAAACTGGTCCATGAATTATTTTAGCTGGAACTGATGTTTTGGAATGTTATGCAATGAGATAAAGGATTTTTTATTGAATTATCATCATCATCAATCCATTATCGTCCCACTGCTGGGCACGGGTCTTCTCTCGGAATGAGAGAGTTTTAGGCCATAGTCCACTCCACTGGCCAAGTGGGAATTGGTAGACTTCACACACCTTTAAGAACTCTTTTTTTTTGAGAACTCTCAGGTGTGCAGGTTTCCTCAGGATGTTTTCCTTCTCCGTAAAGCAGTGATAATTAGTTTCTAAAACGCACATAATTTCAGAAAAGTCAGTGGTGCGTGCCTGGGATTCGAACCTCGGTACCCGCGATTGAAAGGCCAAGTTTCAACCATTAGGCCATCACTGCTCAATAGAATTATATGGTTAAGTTTTTTACATCTGGAGTGCATACCACATAATTGCTAAGGGATGTAAAAGGATTGATTTGCAAATAAAAAAAGGATAGATAAATAGCATAGTGCTTAGTAGTAGGATTGTCTTTTAATTAAAAAAAAAAACATACTATAGTTGGATGAAAACATGTCATGTTAATGATTATTATGTTATTTACAATGTTTTAGTCTTCTTTTATCAGAAAAGCAGCAAACGAGCATGCAGTCCACTAGATGGTAACTAGCCACTGCCACCCATGGACATCTGTAAGCAACTTCATATAGAACAGGGGTTCTATCTAAAGTCGATCACAGATGCATTGCTACTGCTGAGGACCGAGATGGTTGCTTCATAAATAAGTGAGTCTGCAAACACACCCTTCTACCAAAATGCAAGATCTGTGTCACATTAGATATAGGTGTAGCGGTCGTACCTACCCAGTCGGACTACATTGGTTCTTACACTTGCCTTATAATGTAATTAAAATTTATGCAAACAACTCATGACATTATTTCCGTATAGTTGGACGACTTGCTGAACAAGAGGAAGCAAGCACTGGATGCAGTTATAGAGTTTGGCATTCAGGACAGTTTGTTAGTACGAAGGATTACTGGCAGATTAATCCACCCTCCAAGTGGCAGAAGTTATCATGAAGAGTTTCATCCACCTATCAAACCTATGAAAGATGATGTAACTGGAGAACCATTGATAAGACGTTCAGATGATAATGTTGAAGCTCTAAAGAAACGCCTGAACACATATCACACACAAACAGTACCTCTTGTCGATTACTACATGAGGAAAGGCCTTCACTACAGAGTGGATGCTTCAAGGTCTGCTGAAGATGTTTTCAGTCGGATTGACAGCATTTTCAAGTCTCGCATTTTTAACAGAGAAAAAGCTACCAATTAACTTTTTAAATAAGCAAAAATGTTTTGTACAAATATTTTTTTTACATGTGATTGGGTACGTGACTGTTGTATGTTTTACTGTATTTTTGAAGAACTCTAGCTTGTTATAGTCAAATCTATTTTAGAGACAATTTTTCTTGTACAAATACAGTGGAATGGAATGTTATGTGTTTTACTTAACCTATTATTTAATTTGAACAATCAGTTTTATGATAATAATTATTATGTATTTTTTTAAAGAAATTATTATATTATCTTTCACCCATTTACTTAGGTGCTATTTGTAAAGCATAACTCCATGATTTAATAGTTTTCATGAATTTTTTTTTCATAAATATTTTACTTATTATATTAATTGATCATAAATTTCAGACCACATATTTATTATTTGGATAAGCATTCAGTAAGTTTCTTATATAATGATTACACTTTTAGGGATCAGAATGAAATAAGATTATAAAAAATCACATTTATTGACAAAGAATATTTAACAGTTAATGACAGAACTATATAATGTTTAAATTAATAACAAATTTATAATCCGGTTCGAGCAGAGTAACAATCACACAGAACAAAACTTTAATAAACTCTTTATAATAATAGCTGCCTCTCCCTTTTTATAGGCAATGACAATGATTTTTTTGATCAGCTGACATCTATCAATGCTTTAATTAATACTTGTAAGATTTGGGTATTATATTGCAGTAACAATGTTTATCTGAGAAATTAATAGACTACTTTACATAAAGTAATGAGATAATTTAAAGTTAATATTAAAATAATGGTTACTTGTATTAATACAAAACTGCACATATTTGATCAAATAGTAAATGAAACATAACAGAAATAAAGCTGTGAAATAATATTTTTATTACAATGATATATCATTATCTAATAACTACCACTGGTGGGACACTTTACGATAAATATCCATACATGCCCTTGCGTCCTCCACGGAAGAATGGGGGCCATCTTGAATAGTTCTTCCCAGAAATTCTTTGGCCAAAAACTTGAGCGATGCAGGCTGTCCTCCGTTCATCTGCCTGAATGGAGCATATAACGCCAAATCACGTCTCCTATGTTCAGGGTGGGCCAGTCCCAAAACTTTTAAGTCGACGTCCAGGGAGTGGCCTACCAAAATCCGACCGTTGATTATTTTTGCCACTTGCGACTTCACTTGTTCCAAGCTCTCCGCAGAAATAAGATCATTTGGTGTGATGCCACTTATACTAGGATGATAGTTACTCACTGTCTTCGAAGGTTTGATGTATTTGTCGAGTAGAATGTCACGTCCATTTTCATGAACTATGGACACTCGTGCTGCCAAAGGTTTACCGTTCGGGTCGGCAACCATCTCACAGTCCATTGCTACACAACCAGCCATTATTCTTCTTCAACTAACTGATATTATTCGACGAACAAAACTTCTCACTGGTATTTTTTGGAAATGTGGGGCGTTATTAGCGGCGCGATCCTTTTATAGGCAATAGTGACGTGGATGTCTATGGGATTCACAGGATTACCTACTATTAAAAAAATCCCCTACCATAAACAATAGTGAATTGCTGCTCTTATTAATATAATAAATTCTATTTACAAAAGAAGTTTCAATTGGGTTTAGTAGTATTGTAGCGACTTGTAAAAACAAAGGAAAAGTATACAGAAAGAGAGCAGGTCATAAAAAGAACCAAGAATTGTTTGTAAAAATTTTGGAAAAAGTGACAAATAGAAGGTTATGATGAATAAATATTTCTTTTAATTTTATGCAAACATTTTTTTTCTTTTGTGAGATATCTTTACCCTCCCTGAGGGCCCCCAAACATTTTTTCGTACAGGGTCCCGCCAAGGCACGCTACGCCACTAGGGGTGTACGAATATCATTCGAATCGAATCGAATAATTCAAACTTTAGAGCTATTCGAAATTCGACGAGTAGTTCGAAAAAATTGAACAATTCGAAAAATTTCGAGTTAATTGAAAAATTTTCCAATAATTTGAAAGATTTCGAATAATTAGAGAATTCATGAAATGTAGCTGCATTTTCTATTGTTTTCAATTCAAATTTAACTGGTCAATCAGTAGAATTCTCGTTCACCGATTGAATCAGTAAGTAGAATAACAACGCGATTGCACGTGAGTATACTCGCTGGTTGAATCGGTGAAATTCCACTGATTCATTTTAAGGGAGAAAACACTCAAAAATTTCGAAGAATAATATAATTTACGAGTAATGATAAAAAAGTCGAATGATTCGACTTTTTTGGAATTATTCGAAATTATTCAAATTAATGGAAATTTTCGAATAATTCGAGATTCGAGTTTTGAATCGAATATTAACATTCGATTCGGAACGAGTAACTCGTTAGTTTGAATTATTCGCACACCCCCACAAGTCACTGTATAGACTTGATACGTATGAGTTAATAAACAAATTTATCAAAATTAGAAATAGTATCTATTATCTACTAGGTATAAGTCGATCACTCAAGTACTAATGACAAAAAAATAGTAATAATGATTTTTTGTGAAATGTTGATTTCAATAAAATATGAATTTTAATAAATTTCTGTCTTAATAATTTATATATTTATTTATACTTAAACAATGTTTTTTTACTTATTTTGGGTAAAATTGTAACAAAAACTAATGAGTATAACAAATGAATATTTCCTCATTTATTTTATTATCTTAAATCAAAACAGATTAGGGAGTTTAGGTGCGAACGGTACTAAGACGAGAGCGGGGCGTGAGGCGGGACCGGGGACGGAAACCGCATTCCTTCCGTTCGTCTAGTTAGCTTGGTCGAGTAAGTTTATTGCGTATAGTAGAAAATATCACAATGTACCTACATATACTAGTCGCAAATTATAAATATGTGTCAATTTGATCTCATACTACCCGCATCATAATTAAAAATGTAATATAAATTCTACGAAAGGCTGGGTTACAGGGAAGAGTTTGTAGAAAATAAGGTGAATTTTGTATGCTTGCTATGTAAGTGGTATAAAGTTTATATATCTGGGTGTATGGGGCCAGAACGATTGTTATTATAACTAAGTGGCAAGTGGGTAGTAGTAATTTTGATTCATTAGCGAGCGGGTAGTCGAAAATTATAATATCAAAGAAATAAAATATAAATTAAATACATAAAATTTTAAGTGGGTAGTTTAAAAAATTTGGAGGATGTTTTTTCTTTATCTTTAGACGTAATATGTTGGATAAGTATTTGAATAACTTATTCATAAATATGTTAATGTTTGAGTACTTTGTTAACGAAACATTTAAGTCTAAGCGTAGTAATATTGATTTTGCTATTGAAAGAAAAAAATAACGAGTAATTAATATTTGGTATCGTTTTGATGTCGTAGTGTGTTTTAATGTAAGGTTTGAGTACACACATTATTAAAAAACGGTTAAATATCGGTAACACTAAATCCTTACAAAGGTTCTATCCTTTGTATACATTGTTCATATAAAAAGTTACTTCACACAAGTTTCTAATCTGACGCACAGATTACAGTGAGTGTTAAACAAAATATCATACCTTAAGTTATATAATAATGATATTTGTGCATCTTTTTACATGTTTAGTAAATTTTAATAGGGATTAGTATCATTGGTATTACAATGTTATATCATTATATAGTTATGATAATTGTGTGTTTAAGTATGGGTTGTGTGTGTATGAAGTAGCAAAATATTATATGTGGTATTTTTGTGCATTCAAAATGGAAATTGATAATATTTGTCATATGATAAGGTATAAAAGATTACTTGATGAATATTACAAAATTGCTAAAACAAATGTATCAAAATTAAAAAATAACAACACAGTAATATTTAGTTATATAATGAGATAATAAGAAATTTTGGAAGCATGTTTAAATCATGAAAAAATATTAAAACTCACTGTTGTAAGAAATAAAAATGTTTACATATTTATAGTAAATGTTTGTTATGATTGTACAATTTAAATGAAATAAATTTTCAAGTAAAACCATTTTTTTATTTACACTATCTGTTTAGGTTTTGAGAAATCTATTCTTACAGGGATATTTAGTCTTTCTAACTATATTCAATTTTAAACAAATACATAATTTATTCTCTATTTACTGGAGCAAATCTACAGTTTAAAGTATTTCACAACATAATATATAACATATATTTACAATAATATGACTTATTCGAGAATATATTCTGTTATATTAAATATAGTAACTTCACTAATGTAACTCAGTGTAAAAATAATATGTAATGATTTTTACAAAATAATTTACAGTACCTCATATTAATTTACTAATCATCTCTACTTATCAACAATACTAATCACTTTGTCTACAGTTTTAAAATGAAATGAATAATCTTGATTACATTTCTTACCATTTTTTTTAAATCAACTCTTTTTCAAACGTAACCTCAATTCCATTTCCAAGTAAGCTTTCATTGAGGGGTCGTCTACCAACTTCATGATCTTGTCCGTTATTTCCGGGCCGGCATGCTCCATCTTGGATGCCAACGCCTCAGCCCATACGATGAAGACACAGTTGGAACACCCTGATCTACAACATGCTGTTGGTGGTTCATCTAGGGATGCCTGCAATTTTAATTATTGTCTCTTTAATTTTTGATTACTTTCACACTTTGTATAGATACGATACACACCTTATTTGAGAGTGGCAATCTACAGACTAAAAGAACATTTAATGAAAAGTTCCTAAAGGTGTGTGACATCGACCAATATTCCTATATTTATTGACCTATTACTGCAGCAGTGCTGGATGCACTGCATGTTCTGGTTTGAAGGGTGTGGTAAGGGAGACATACTTATCTGAGGCATATTAACTTAGTGCTCAGGGAAGTAGCACATCTGTGGTTAACTTGAGGTAAGACTGATTTTATCTAGGATAGAATTACAGATGTCCATAAACAGCGAATTACCATCAGTTGGACTGTGTGCTAATTTGCTACTTAAATGTGATGAAAAAACATATACTTGACCAATGTGATGGACTATGGCTTAAACGATGGAGCTTAAACTGGAGATGAAATTTAAAGATGTAGCCCAGCAGTGGGACAGTAATGGGTCAATAGTTTAATTTTCAAAATTAGTATTAAAGAGATTGAGCATCTTTTGATCACTTCAACTAGACTCCACTTCTAAGAATCACCTGTTTGATTTTAAGGAAACTGAAAAATAGTTTAGAAAATCCAAACGACTACACCTTAGAAGGCTTGGTAATTAAAAACAAATAGGAAGTGTGGCATATTCAGTAGTCAACAGATATAGTCAACCAAATATGCCTATCTTGTTAACCTATATTTATCACTCTAGCTAAGTTAAAGCAATCCTATCATTCAGTGTTTTCTCTCTGGCTCCACCTAGCTATATGTTACTGACTCCAGTAGTAATGTATTTGATATTTAAATATAAATAATAATTTTTGAGGTAAAATGTATTAATATTTGATGTAAAAAGAATCACATTTATAGATTTAGAATTCTATAAATTTTACATTTTTTGTCAATTGATTATCAATGGACATTACCTAATGACATGTTTGACATTGATTTCCATTTTTTGCCAACTATAGTGGAATTGAATTGAGTTTTTATTTCACTTCGAACATGTGGTGTTTGGTAAGAGGTATTTATTCCAAAGAATTCTGAAGCAAATGAATAAAAAATGACAGTTTTTTGGATATTTTACTTGACACATACAATGTCCATGGAAAAATATTTTAATAATTTTGATTTTTTTTTATCCTGCACTTAGTATTTTTAAGAAGTATCTAGTTTTATAAAGTATTCTTCTTAATAAACGTGGGCTCATATTACCCTGAAAGTGCCATATATGTGATAAAAGCGAGTCAAGAGTATAAAGCACAGTGAAACTATGCGTTTAAAGTGCAATATATAGTCTATTTGATGATAAATAATATTTTATACACTCTATGGAGTTTTCTTGTTTTGGGTGCTATGGATAATCACATAAAAATACACAATTACAATGCTCTCGTACCCCTGAGGACTATGTTGGTCTTGGTTGCCTCTTGTATATCTTACTCATGTGTCAATTTACCCTTTAAACCAAAAGACAGACAGTGTTCAGTAATATAATATCCTTACATTTTTGGTAATTCTTTCAATTTCTCTTTCCTTTTCTTCATCTGTTACGTCTGATGTGGTGCAAAGTCCTCGATGGTGTTTGTATTGACTCCTTAATATGGATGCGACAGGTAAAATTCTTATTTTCTGGAAATATTGTGGATTTCACTGTAAAGATTATATAGTAACAGCATAGTATAGTAGTACTAGCAGAAGTAGGACAGTATAATACTCACGAGCATCATTTATGTTATGTTCCCAAATTTTATCAGATTGTTTTGAATTGGAGACGATTAAGATATTTTTAATAATTACGTATATTCAAATGTCATCTTTAATTCTCTAGTTTTGTTACGTTCTTTAACTTTTAAGTGAAGTAGACAAGCAACATTTTGATGATTTTATTTATTTAACCTTTGGCCATACTGCAGATATACAGATAATTAAAATTTTAAAAATATTTACAAATTTTGACAAATTGTGAAATAATAATCGTTGCCATATTGACAAACGTCAACATTAAATATTGTCTTTATAGAAAGACTATAAATAGTAGGTCTAAATTTTTAAATTAAACAGCCTAGTTACTTGATATCTTTAACCATATCATTCTCAAATTAAATTGTTTAATTTATGTACGAATACAAACTATTATATAATGTTTTCAATAACAAAAATTCCTTTCAAAATAATATATTCACATTTATCATTTGTTTGTCACCATAGACAATACTCGCCGCCGATATAACCGGAAGTATTTCGGCCGTCAGTCAGTCTTTTTGATCTATAGTTTTTAGTATAGATTTTACAAGCTCATAATTTTCTTTCGTACGCTTTGTTTTATCTTTAATTGGGAATTTTGTGACATTTAGTGTTTATTGATTTTCTTTTGGACCCACGCTGCTGAAGCTGAGGTAAGGTACACGTTTTAATTTAAAATAAGTTACGATAAGAACCAGAATGACGAAGCCTCTAATGTCTTCTGTTTTTATGCGAACTGTATTAGCATGCGTCAGTGTCGCTGATCCTTATAAGATATAAATATCTTCGTGTTTCATGAGCATCAATTCACCCCCGCATGTCATGTTCAATAAGTTTATATTTCGCCGATTAAAACGAGGGGCGGTGTTCCTGTCTGACTTACCACGCTAGCGGCGCGGGACCGCTGGTGGCATATAATTATAATTATCTGTATGTCTGTATGTTGTGAAATATAAGGAAGCAGGTAAAGTGGGAATGTACAACAGGATAATTGTGTATGTTCAATTAATGTTCTGTTGAAAAAAAGCGAGCGGCGTTTGGACAAATATTTTTCGTTGCTAAATGACATGTTGCAGTTCACAGATAATGTATGAGTCATCGCAATTTATACGATTTGGAAAAATTATCATACAATAATATCACTCGACCGATTTGTGTTGTTAGTAATCAATATTATAATATCTCATTTAGGTACTACAGTTGATTGTTTTTTTTGTCAAAATTTAATTAAGTGATGTGTATTGTAATTAACTCATAACCCCTGATAAGATAAATTTATTGCCATGTATATCCTCATAAATGGTCCTCACAAATATTCAAATGAAATTTTGATAGTATTTTTTATATCTTTAAAACCCACACATAACCAAATACTGGTTATATAAAAAATCACAGATCAACAATTGAAAATAAAGGATAAGGCCTATTTCAAAGAAAACTGCTTTGTGGCTGCATAAAATAACAACTATTAATGTAACTGAAAGATACAGTAGTCTGAACAATTTTAAAGTCTAAAGAGGAATTGTTTAAATGCTGTAGAACCTAATGTGATTTGAATCCAGAAGCACTACCATCATACTTATTAATGTCTTATAACAGCAGTGTTTACTGATGCTGTGTTCTCTGAAGGGTGTGGGAAGGAAAGTGCTTTAAGGGCTTCCAATTTAGTTCTCAGTGTAGTTGATGTATTGGTATCATATCCATAATCTACTTTGACACGGGTCCTTCTACTTGAACTAAGGGATGCATATGGATATCCATAAAAAACAATGGTCACTCACCACCAGGGGGACTGTATGTTCTTTGGTAATAATATCCAAAATATCCACAAATATACAACTATTTAGAATTATTGGCTTCACTAACATTAATAAATATGTGTTGTGGTTTGTGTAATGATTAAATTAAATAAACTTTTTTCTTCATATTAAAAAAAAATTCTTCATATTAAAATTTTTACAAAAAAAAAATAAACAAGCACATTTTTTTTTTTATTCTTAATCTTAAATTATGATAAAAATTCGTAAACAATATGTATGTCGGATCAGTAATGGAAAGATCATAAGATCATGAAGTAACGGTTCTTCATTATTGGAATAACATTATCAGCTTGTTGAACAATTTTGTATTAACCTTTACAAATATTTATTTCTATTAATATTTAAGAATATACAAGATTTCACACATTTACAGCGTTTATCATTGCTAACTTAGAACACAATAAATTCTACAGTCTTATATTAGTTGTACATTCATGAAAAGCTGCAAAATTTAAAAAAAATTATAAAATTCTTATTTTAAAACTAAATAATGTAAAAAAAAACTAAACTAGATAAATTAAAAAATGTATAATAATAAGATGTACATAAGAAGCATATATGCCTGCAGGTTAGCTCCACCTTAATTTAAGTGGTTTTCCATGTAACCAACACAGACAGTGCCCTGCAGTTTCACACTCTACTACATGAGAAAAAACAAACCATTAAAGCGTGATTTTATATAGACTAGCTTTCCTCACTAAATGGATTATTCAATACAAAAACAATTCAATTCAAACCAATAGTTCCTGAGATCAGCGCATTCGACCAAACAAACTTTATCAGCTTTATAATATTAG
>DWLI01001850.1:0-14407 GCA_018249915.1 Cecropterus dorantes dorantes | reverse complement strand
GTCTGACGCGCAATGGGTTCCGGGTTCGATTCCCGGCCAGACAGACATCTGAATGATGAATTTAGATTTCTGTTCTGAGTCTAGGTGTTTGTGTATTGTGTGTCTTTGTGTGTCCATGGCACCAGCGACACAGGAGAAAATCTTATATAGAACACGCTTTCTACACTCATAGGAGTGTAGAAAGCGTGCTCTATCTACTGCTATAGCAATAATAATTTACTTTTACATATTTTTCGATATACCGAGCATTTATTTACGATAATGTTTTAAGAAGTACCCGACTCTCTACTTATCATCATATTAATTGTAAAGCAGTGATGAAATGCATAATCTTCTTAATAATGCAGATTTTGTAAATTAAAGCATGCAATTTGATTTAGTTATGGTTTGCATATAAATGGGATTTTAAATTGATTGATCATGCATTACTGAAAAACATCAAATAACATCTTGCTAATTGTATAAATGTTATGTCATCAGTAGCATTATTGCATGCATAAAATAACATGCATATTTATTATAATAGTTTGCATATTACTAATAAATTAAGTACAACTTACAGCACACGGTCATGACAGTGGAGCTGATTGTAATTCTCTTCTAGACATCAATCCATTAACCAATGAAATATGCTTATTTAATATTATAACGCGCATGAATCTAATAAATTACTCTAACTATTAATTAAACTCAGCACATAGTCATGACAGTGGAACTGAAAATTTATTGATATCAATATATTAAATAGTAATGGTACTTGGATAAATTTTTAATGAGTCCGATTTGAATTTCAATAGTTATTATTTATTAATAAGAAATTATATAAGTATACACTATAAATCTGGTGTTTGTGGTATTCTTTTGTAGATCTTCAAAAATATATTAATATAATTGTTCATAAATGTGTAGCTCCTGGAGGACGTAAGTTCAAATGCTCATGTCCTTGTAATTACCCTGGCTATAACTCCCTTCCAACAGAACCACAGCAGTCCAGGGATCCCGGGTTGGAGCCACCAATAGGTATAGTTAGACAAGTATCCAAACTTTTCTATTTAAAATTGCTAGTTTACAATGACGTGGTAAGCCTTAACGTCAATACTTTTATGCAATATATTGCCGAGATATTATTAATTGCGACTATACGAAATTCATTATTAATTAAAGCGACGCATAATTTTTTAACAATCATTTGCAACTTGCTTTGAATATTCAATGCATCGTCTTGTTTAAATGCTTTTAATTAACAATAGATAATTATAATTTTATCCTATTAGGCTAGACAAAAAGTCATTAATTTGACAGTAATTGCTGTATAGTTAATGACGATCACTAATGTAGTTATTGTGTTATTGAACAATGCACACATAACTGCTAAGTACATAATACGAACAAAAAAATGCATATAGTCATTAAACCTTCTTTCAAAATTTGTTTTAAAGACTTAATTTTTTTTTATATCAGTTCGCAATACAGCAGCGATTATTGCATCGAAATATTGCGAAATTGGCACCGTAGCATCGATAATGCCGTGAAAAATGCTAATATATTGCGCAGGTCGCGATTCAGGATACCAAAATGGAGACTCAGACCGTTGGGCCGAGTCGGATCGGTGGGCCGATCGCGGGGAGCGCGCCCCGCGGCCCGCGGGGGGCACCGCCCGGGAGCCGGTCCGCGACGTGCGCCGCGACGAGGACTTCGAGCCGCCGGCGCCGCGCAACGATAGATGGAAGGAGCCCGAGCCGAGGACCGAGGAGAGGGGGGCATCGCGCTGGGCGTCGGACGACGTGCGACGTTCCAGCTCTCGCAGGGACGAGGTATGACTCTAGATAAGAGTAGCCTGCCGCTGTATGTATAGCTCGACAGTTGGTCATCGCCATCTGGTCTATGGAGGCAGATCGCATACTTGACATAGGTGTTTGAGTATTCTGGCTAAAAAAAATAAAAAAATGTTTCGTTAACGTTTTTAACGCTTACTGACGTTAGTGAAATTTAATGGAGTTAAAATTAAACCTACTGTTATTGAAGGAAAACTTTTTTAACACGCCGTATTATAATCAAAGAGCTGTGAAATTTTAAATTCTTAGATTTTGCTAAATCCTGTTAATGGCTCAATTTATATTTTTAGCAGTTGAAAAAGTAGCAAAGAAACTACTTCAGTCCTTCTTTTGTTATATTATAGTTGTTATTTTGTATCGTTGTACGAGTATGTGTAACAAAAACTATACTTTTTCATAGTAATATGCTATATCAATTATTAATTTAAATGAACGTATGAAATTACTCTTTTTATTGTTTCAGAATGATTGGACGATCCCGCTACCTCGCGACGAGCGGCAGGAGTTGGAGCTCTTTGGCTCTGGTAACACCGGCATCAACTTCTCCAAATACGAGGATATACCGGTTGAGGCCAGCGGCGACCGCGTACCGGACTATATTACCAGCGTAAGTGTATCTAAATCATTATATACTGACATAATATTTTTTTTTACATATGGATAAGTAAAGAATTATAATAGTTAATTATTGTATATAAGAAGAGAAATGCTTTAGTCATGAATTTGTTGTAAATTATAATAATGGCCATTGAAAAACTTTGTTTAAGCATTTCAATTTTTATGTGTCGAATTTTGCAATGACACTATGTCATTAAAAATGAATGTTAGTTTTTCCTTCAATGAATGTATGTTAATTAGATGTTTTGATGTAGACTTTAATTCCAGTAGAAATAAGCTAAGATCATATATCAAAATACTTTTAATAGATATCTGAAACAAAAAAAAAAGGTTTTTCCTTCCTTCCTTTTTTTCTATAATCAGTTTATGTTTTAATCGAATAAATTGATATTCCAGTTCGAGGACGTTCACCTGACGGAAATAATGCGTTCGAACATAGCACTAGCGCGCTACGACAAGCCGACGCCGGTGCAGAAGTACGCGATACCGATCGTGTGCGGCCGCCGGGACGTGATGGCGTGCGCGCAGACCGGCTCCGGGAAGACCGCCGCCTTCCTCGTGCCCATCCTCAACCAGATGTACGAGGCGGGGCCCGTGAAGCACATGGGGTGAGTGGTGTACAAGTAGAATATGAGTATTCCATCGACGTGGAGTTAAGAGATCACTGTCAACATGGTTTCCAGGTAATCAAGCGCGGATAAGATCGCTCTTTTTTATATCTCTACCTAGGATATATATTTTATCCTAGATGAAATATATCTTTGGTAGAAATATCGAAAAAGAGGATAGGATAGGATAAGGCAGACGGGCGAATGGCTGATTCGTGATGGAAAGTAGTCACCGTCGCTAATTTCTAGGACATTTACAATACTAAAAAATCACGAAGCATCGCCGATTTTGAAGGACGGCTCTTTTAGCCGTCTGTCTTAAATCTTAAACTTAGTGTATCAGATATTTTCACGGGTAACAATTATTCACAAGTAGGAGTGGCTTATATTAGCCATCCCCCAAACCTAAAAAACACCATCTTCGTTATGGGACGACGTTTTTAAGACTTATCTCCCGGCTGGTCAAGCGCCTCTTTCCCAAACAAAAATCCTAAATCGTATGTTATGAGAAATATACATATATTATTGATCAGTTTCGAGCAATAATTTCATTATTTCGTGTTGTTGGTTAGGTAACATTGTAATTTTTTGTGCAGGCCATACAATCGACGCAAGCAATACCCACTTGGCTTGGTGTTGGCGCCGACCCGTGAGCTCGCCACTCAGATTTACGACGAGGCTAGAAAATTCGCCTACCGCTCCCGTGTAAGACCGTGCGTTGTGTAAGTAGTTTATTTATATTTTTTATTATTAGTATCAATGCAATAATTAAACAAATTCGATGTGCAACGAATTTTGATTGGTTGTTATTCTACCAATTTATAACATTACGTTATTTATTTTTGAAAATTACAATGGAAAATGCTGCGCGCCAATATTTATACATAATAATATAACTTACATGTAAATAAAAACTTACTATTATTATCAAAATCCGAAAATTAAGGAACATTTGACATTGGAAATTTATTGGTAGTTGCAGGTTATTTATTCGTTAATTCATTCTTTCATTCACTCTAATTATGTACAATTATTTAATTTGTTCTATTGCATCAAAACACAGATACGGCGGTTCCCCGATAAACGAACAGTTCCGCGAGTTGGAGCGCGGCTGCCACCTGCTGGTGGCGACGCCGGGCCGTCTGGTCGACATGCTGATCCGCGGCCGCGTCGCGCTCGACCACTGCCGCCATCTCGTCCTCGACGAGGCTGATCGCATGCTTGACATGGGCTTCGAGCCCCAGATACGGAAGATAGTCGAGTCCCACACCATGCCGAAGACCGGCGAGAGGCAGACGCTCATGTTCTCCGCCACGTTTCCGAAGCAGATACAAGTGCTCGCGCAGGATTTCCTCTACAATTACGTCTTCCTCGCGGTGGGACGTGTCGGTTCCACGTCCGAGAATATCACCCAGAAGGTATTTGATACTTCTATGTATGTAATTTTCACTCATATACGGCTAACTTTGCCTTTAGTACAAGTTTCGTAGTAGGTTTTTGATAAAGATAAATCTTAAATCTTTACAAAGTAGTCATCATATTATCAAAAAAAAAATCTTAAATTTCCTAAGCTTATACATCATATTTCATATACATATTTTACATTCAAATTTCATAACAAATAAAATCAAGTATTAATTTACACTATCTTTGCAGGTCGTATGGGTGGAAGAGTCACAAAAACGTTCATTCTTGTTGGACCTGTTGAATGCCTCCAACCTCTTGCAGCGTTCGCGTCCCGAGGAAGATCAACTCACCCTTGTGTTTGTTGAAACCAAGAAGGGTGTGTTAAATTATTTTAATTTTTCTCCATAAATATTTTATTTTTAAAAGCTTAGTATAGATTGCAACCACAAGAGATATTGTGCTGATATTTTCCATAAATAAATCATCTTACAGACACAATATTGGACAAGATTTCTAATTTCAATCTGTAATTAATTTTTAAGAAAAACATGTTTTTGTATTAATGATTTTATTTTTGTTTTAATTTGTTATAGGGGCGGACCAATTAGAAGAATATCTCGACACAGAAGGGTACCCAGTGACGTCGATTCACGGCGACCGGTCGCAGCGCGAGCGTGAAGAAGCCCTTCGTCGATTCCGTTCCGGACAGACACCCATTCTCGTCGCTACCGCTGTTGCTGCTAGAGGTTAGTATTTCAAGTGAACTTTCTTAGGCGGCGCGCCGATAATAATCGATAAGTAGACGAGAAAATGTATTAAAGATTCGCTACGTTTAGTGACGTCACGCCTAAGTAATAATTTATGCTTGTAGCTTTACATGTTTCGATTATGTCACTGGGTTTTCTTGAGTAATTTTTTATCGATGAGTTTTGACTTACGCGAATCGCGAACTCGCGATTTAATTTTAAAAACTTTATTTTTATTGAGTACACGTCATCTTCTAGCTCCATTTATGTCACAGGTGAACCACATTCTTAAAAAAATACTATTTATTCTCGTCCACTTATCCATTATAAAATTGCCACCAAAGAAATTTTACGGAAAGTACCTTTATTTGAAATATAACAATTTATTAGTTAGTATCAGCATATAATGTGCAAAATCTTGAAGAATTAATTTTAATATGTTGTTTAGATAGAAATTCATAGTAAAATCATTCATCACCAGGTCTGGACATTCCCCACGTGCGTCACGTGATCAACTTCGATCTGCCGTCCGACGTGGAGGAGTACGTCCACCGTATCGGTCGTACCGGCCGTATGGGTAACTTGGGCGTGGCCACGTCCTTCTTCAACGACTCCAACCGAGGCCTCGCGCGGGACCTCATCGAGCTGCTCGTTGAGGCTAAGCAGGATGTGCCTGAGTGAGTAATGCTGTTGGTTTATTTTTTTTTTGGTGGCGTGATACTTGCATCGATTTTGTGTTGTTCAGTTGTAATAAAGAGTTATAAGTTTTTAAAGAACATAGTTGATGAATGGGTTTATTTAATTTATTAATATTGTAAAGGCGATAGATTGTAGGGATGTATAGTGAGTTAGTTACTCTTGTATGTAATAATTACAGATTTTAATTGAATTATACAAAGTTATTATAGTTTTTATTTCACAATCACACATAGACTGCAATTTTATAAACATATTGACTGCGTTTGATATTGCATTTTATTAAACGCGGATGAAACTTTGGGCACAGCTACTTGCGGTAATATGATTTGGATGGTCCTCATCTTTGAGAAATAAAGCCATACTCATAAACGACATTGACATGGATCTGAAGCACCATTCTACTACTTACCCCCCAATCTAAGTGCAAGTACTTAAGTCTATCCGTCACATGGATCCCTTATCTAAAGCACCTACTATCAGCTGGTGTAACCTCATTTGAATAAATATCATGGATCCGCCGGTAGTTAAACATCGTAATAAATGGGTCATTCATATTACATATATAGCGTATCGTAAAAAATGCTCATATTGTACATTTCGTCAACAGTTGGCTAACCAGCACGGCCGCGGACGGTCGGCTGGGCGGCGGCGGGCGTCGCACGGGCAGCCGCTCGGGCGGCGGTCGCTTCGGCGGCGGCGGCGGCGGCTTCGGCGCGCGCGACTTCCGTACACAGCCACGCCAACCGCCGCGCTCCGCCGGGCCCGCTGCTATCGGATCCGGTGAGTTGTTGTTTATTAATCTGATGATACCAACGAATATACAGTCAATTTAATAGGGAAATAATGTGGTCGTCGTGGATAGTCGAACCACGAGGATTTCTGCTACCGTTACTTCAACTGCTGTAATTGAGTAAATATACTATCGGAGAATAATATATTTTTGGCAATCACTCAAACTTCGGAAACCCACAAAATAGTTAAAGAACGGCTGGTTAGCTTAGTTTAAGCTCACTCTTAACGGTTTCTGTCATGTAAACAGCGACACGCAGATGCAGTAAGTTAATCCTTTACTTCTCCGAATAAAATACATATGCGGATGTGTATCTGCACATCCGACTAGAAAAAAAAATATACGAAAAGTGGTCTCTGCATTCCACAGATATTTAATGTCAAATTCAAACAGCACAGGGGAATTTCGCTTAAAGTAATTATGTGTATTTCTTTGTAATGTAATTGCTAAATCCGTGCGAAATATACTTCATATTTTTTGTTTAATTTACTTAATTTCATCTTTGACATGAATCACCTTCCTTTTAAGTATGTTGTACATAGGAAGAAGGTGAGTCGTGCTTCAAGTCATCATTTTTGGGTTATAGACCTGTCAAAATCTATCTCGAAGTTAAAATCTATCTATTTCGTTAACTAAGTCATAAGTGTACCGTATCGTATTAATTTAGCAAAATTAGGGGCAAAAATTGAAATAACATTTTAAATGGATCGATATAAATATATATGAAACGAGATAATAAATGATACTGAATTTTATTGTTCTTCTTCTGGCTTCTTCTAACAGAGTATATTTTCAGGATTTGGATACGGCGGCGGCGGCGGGTCGTACGGCGGCAACTACGGCGGGGTGGGCGGCGCCGGGGGCGGGCGGGGGGGGGGGGACGGCGGGTCGTACGGCGGCGGCGGCGGCGGGGGCGGCGGCGGCGGCACCGACTGGTGGGGCGACTCCTAAGCGCTCCGCACTCGCACCGCCCGCACACCCACATCTCGCTCGTCGACATCAAGCTTAGCGATGTGACAACTCGATTAACACGACTCGAGTTAACTCGACTTGAAATTCACGTAACTCGAATTGGACTCGACTTAAGTAACTCAAGTCAACCGCATGAAACTGAGTGAACGATTTGTTTGTTTTTACCAATTTAATAACTCAGCTTCGTAACAATATTAAAAATCCCGCTACGGCAGGAATATTCGAGTTATAGAGAATTCAACTCGAGTTAACTCGAGCTTAGCCCGACTCGAGTTAACTCTAGTTAGTAAATCGAGTTGACACATCACTAATAAATCTATATTCCTCTATACCGACTCCTCGGCGGAACGGTCGACCGCCGGCGACGTCACATATACTCATAGAATCGCCCGTACTCATCCTTTCTCGGTAGACGCGCCACCTTAACCAGTTTGCACCGAATCGACGTGCGATTTTAGATTAATGTATTATTTTTTTTACTCGTAATCTGAGTCGGACTGAATACAGCCGTTACTATTTAACGATAGCTGTAATGTGATGTATGGAGAGAGCGGTGCGGCGCGGCGGCGCGGGCAGAATCTCAGGCGACGGCCCGCGCTCGCCGTTTGAATATCGTTTACATAGTTATACGCAGAGCGGTGGTCGCGAACGATTATGAAGTTCTCGATTAGCGTAAATTGTGGATCACGTTTGAGTGCGTCG
This sequence comes from Cecropterus dorantes dorantes, assembly GCA_018249915.1. Lineage (NCBI taxonomy): Eukaryota > Metazoa > Arthropoda > Insecta > Lepidoptera > Hesperiidae > Cecropterus > Cecropterus dorantes. Next base: position 6,030 of record DWLI01001850.1, on the reverse strand, counting down.
GTTCCGAACGTGACTTGCACGCGTTTTATCATTTTTTCAGTAATGATTATGTGAAAGTAGTTGATTAATATTAGAAATATTTTTCGGTGTTCGATCTGTATCGCGAATTTGTTTACGTATGACTGTGTTTTGTCTACTGTCTGACTGTTTCATGTCTCGCTACCCTAACACTGGAATTTTGAAGCATTTATGCACCCTAAAATTGATGTAGCTATTGGAAGTAGATTAGTCATTGTGAAGTACCGATACAGTATCATAGTAAATAAATAAATAACAAAATTTTGTCTGTAGAAATCCCATATTTTAACATCTCACCAACATGGTCTTATAATTTGAATGTGAATTTACCAATAAAAATTAAGAAACAGGATTATTTGGTTTTTTATTTCTTACTCCTATTATTTTTATCCTTATACATAATACACATTTTTTTAGATATGAAGTTACATACGACACATTAAGTTACATACGATGCGACCAGGAGTTGCAACGCATCTGTAAACAACTTCGGGTGAACCCGTACCATATGAAGTTGGTAACATATATCTCTAAGCGGCAGTGATTCCTTACCATCTGACGGACTGCTTAGTCGTTTGGTATATCATTCTTATTAAAAAATATACTTTGACTTACACTGTGATTGACTTCAAAACTAATAAAATACCTAATCTAACATAACAACTATACTCATTTTTAAGATAATCCTAATTGAATATGAACTTTTTTGTTTCTAATTGCAGTTTAGTATTGGGTTTCACAGAGAAGGAATATAAAGGAAAGTGCGTAAAAAGAATGCACTATTTAATATTAACAATTTGGGTTGCAGTTTTCCAATAAATGTGCCACAATATTTCATACGAAAAACATATTTATTTTGTACAGTAATAAGATCGACATTAAGTTACGAACAACTTAAGTTTTACCGAGTGTGAATGGGAGGGTTACCAGTAGAATGTGGCTCGTCTGGCGCCAGCCGTACGCGCAGCCCTCCCGCGGTGTCCGTGGTCTTAATGAATTCTAAAAGACTTGATTTTTAACTAGTTAATGTAAAGTATAGTAAATTGTTTGCACTTGAGATCCAGAACTATACAAGGGTTTTTAAAAGTAAAACCTGGTTCAGGCACATACATAGGTACCTATAGTCCTATATATGCAAAACAAGACTAATTTGAAATCTATTCTACAAACTGATTAAACATTGACGATATTGCGAGCTATTTATTGATTTCTACACAACTTCAAATCTGATGATTATTATTAATTTATATCATCGATTACGTTCCTAATGGCCAATGGCTTATTGAATACGTCTTTTTGTGGCGCCTTTTTATTCGAAGATCGCGTCTGGAGCGGCCGGGACCCCGCCGCGAAGGTATCCACGGAATGCCTAAAAGGTGACTCGTGGATAAATTACGGACATTTCTTTCATTTTAACGATTCTCTTTATTATTTAATTTATTTTTATTGTATGTTACACATTTGACTTGTAACAATGTTTGTTTTTGGGCTTCATTAGCATAAACCTCACGCTGGGGTAGATTTTTTTCACCGCAGCCATTTTGATTTTTGATAGCTTTAATTCCAACGGTTTGAGAAAGAGTTTCACGTGTCTAATAAAGGAGATAGCGGGATGTCTCAATTGTACAGCCATTTGTTGGTTTTTTATCGCGTTTTGCTTGTGACATAATAAAACAATTAATTTATTATCGCTCTGTGAGATGATTTCGATTAGTTTATCGGCGTGGCGCGCGGTTGGACGTTAATAGTTTTATGTAAGAAGTAATTTTTATTAATTGGTCATTGATGGAGTGTACAGATCGTTAAAGCTACAATGCGGGACTCGTCGATACGGCCGGTACATGTATTGCTAACTAATATAGCCAAAGAATTATAGATACAAAAGTCATTACTGATATTATACCAAGTATTCTAATTAATTGTGTATACGCACATAACATCATATTGTTACGTGATTAAATCAATGGTTGTAAAATATGTTTTACTTTTTCTTTTTAGTCAATTAATAAACAACGGATAAAATACTTTAACTACGTAAATATCCACTTAGTAACTTAAAAGTGGGTAGTTAAATCAATAGTTACATACTGCTATGAAGAATACTTACATAAACATAACATTAGATACTTTTTAGGGTTATCCAAAAAAGATTTGAAGTAAGATTGAAGTTTCTCTAGAATTTAAAATATTACGTTATTAGGGACATATAAATAAATAATTTCATCACAGATAACTTTGATAAACGCTACAAATAGATACTTTAAATTCGTATACTTAAAATTCAATAATAAACAACATTTTGTGAAATCGTGCAATGTGTTAACAATTCACATACGAATGCGTTTAACTTTAAATATGTCAAACAAGATAATTCTGTTAATCAGCTCCAATTTCCATAGTTACCAACCCTACCTCTGCCTAAAACAACATGGCAAGTTAAAAAACAACAAGTTGTGCACGAGCTTTCCTGTAGCCGGTTAATAGTATGATTAGAAATGAGATAAAATCAGCTGTGTTGATTTATAATGAGCTCAGCGCTCCGGACCCAACTCGCTTTGTTACAACGATTTGTCAAAAATGCTATCTCTACATTATTAAATACGTCCAGCTGTCTGTTATAAGCTTGAGATCTGTAGCTGTTATTTATTTTTAAGGATGAGCTCGTAGTTGCGCCCAGTTGCATTGTTGTAGATGAATTTACTTGTTTTACCATGAGATTCTAAATATTTGCCAAGTAAAACGACTTTTAAAAATCATGTAGGTACTCCAATGTCCCGAAAAATCCTGCTTAAAGGGGCTGTTTGCCATACTTAAACAAAAAAATATAAACCTACACTTGACTTTTCAATTAAGCTCTCTTACAACCTTACTTAAGTAGCGTTTGTCAAAGATGTATTTATGATAAATACATTAAAATAATAAAATAACATTTATTGTACCAAGAAAGTATAAAAATATAAATGTAAAAAAGACAAATCATAAATAACAAATTGTAAATTAAATGGGCTTTATACAACAGATTCGTCGCCTACCTGACCTAATTTAAGCACTCATTGTTTTACCATATGCCGTAGCCTCGAACAAAAGCTTCCAACTCAAAAAGAAAATAGATATTTCGTTCTTTTTGTTTAATACAATAACACAGAGCTTGAATTGTTTATGCTCAAAGTTATAAAAAAACGATCATAAATTACTGTCGTGGACTGAGACCAAGATCCTAAGTATAATTTACAAGCTGACAATTTCAATAAATTATAATAAACAGAAGATCGTGTGTTTTTAAATTTCCAACCAAATCGATAATGAGAATTGAATATTTTTATTCAGAATGTTATTTTTCACGATACTTAAATGAAATGTCATCTCTAGTCATGCAGAGTCTTCTCCATGGGAGCAATTATGAGTAAATAATTATATTTTAAAAAGTCGTAGGTAATCATATAAGGGATTAATTTCAGTTTTTAACACGTTTAACGTTCTACATACGCAAGAATTCCGAAACACCTGGCCTTCAAAAACATGCTGCTAGGTAGGTATCTATGTTTAACCACGGGCAAGTTGCAAATAAAAATATTTAATGGGCACAAGTAGGTAGGTACCTACATTTAAGAACCAACGTTTAGATAAATACTCTGTTAAAATAAGGAAACATTTAATAATTAAATGTTTATTGCGATGCGAAATTATTTCGCATCGCACTTTTATACATCCCTATATAAATATTTATTTTACAAAGTTGTTACATCCACCCAATTTGCTTACCTACTTACGTACAAATAGCTACCTAAATCTGCCAATTAATGCACGACCATTAAAGTGTATTGTGAGTTTGTCAAGTAAAATATCTTTATTCTGAATAAAAGAGTTGGTTCCGGTCTTATAACTACAGTGTTGCATTTCAGTGGGCCATTCCATCACTTTGTCAGACAGAGATGTTGTCTTTTGTCCGCGCAAGTGATTTGAAAGTGATTTATGTTACACATTCAATGTTCAGTCACGGTGGGCTTACGGTTTTCACTGGCTGTTATTTCACGTAAAGCATGTTTTCTAAACAAGACGTTGGACGCATTATTGTTCAGGCCCACAATGTGCATCCTATACTTTTGTCCTTCATTAGGAACTCGCATAAAGGACTGTTATATTTCACGCTTCACTGATTTTGGTTGACACATTTGTCAAATTCCTGTAATTGAATGAATGTTCTAAACTGCATTGTTTTTATAGAGGTTCCAAATTCATTTGTTTGTTTTAAAATAGCGTTTGTTTTCTTGTTTGATTTATTGCGTGCTGCTACGAGTGGTTAGTTCGAATAATTTATGACAATAATGCGTAATATTTTTTTAAGTTGTGTATTATTTATAAATTAAAATATACCTAGTAGGCAAAGAAATTATAAAATAAAGAATAAGTAGCATGTGGAATATAAATCGACCAATACCATGTATAAAGTTAATTTAATTTTTATTAAGGTTGGAAATTTATGCCTATATATACATGTAATATAAGTAGATACTTAGTTACACTCAATGCTGGAAGATATCAACATCGTATCTGCTGAAATTACTTGCAAGATTTTAGTCTAACAGAAATTGAGAACATATACCTATTGCGTAAATAAGATACCTACATAGGTAGCAAAATATTTTTGATATCCGACAGAAAGGTTGAAAAAATCTCTGTGGGTCGGTTCCACGTGCTCCACTTAAATCCCTATTCTTGTTTTCTTTTTTTATAATATAGTAGTAGCAAACTAGCATGGAGTCCACCTGATTGTAAGAGGCCACTGCCATCCATAGACATCTGTAATCAACCCTAGATGAGATCCATTCTCCCTGAGACCAGTCACCCCCTGAGGACTAACTTGGAACGCCACGGGTATTATATGACCTGTGCTACGGCCTCAAACTCTCTCAATCGGAGAGATGTATCTGCCAGCAGTGGCACAATAATGGGTTGACGGAAGTAGAGTCTTTTATATTTAGCTGAAGACACCATCGCTAAACTTAATTAAATCTATTACATGACAACAACGTTAAGCGTTCTTGTGTTCTAGTCTTCACAACGTGAAAGGGCAAAATGTATTCTATAACTACCCAAAGCGCTCGCTAACCCATATGACATAACGCACAGTACCGCATATGACTCTTAAAGTTTTATTACTAACCCTAGCCTAATAGGTACATACAACATCAACGATCGACAGCTGCACGACTGACTGAGTTTAAGGATCATTGATGGCAGAATTATCTCGGCGGTGGGCCACCACACGTCGCGGTCTCCCGCCGTCGCACGCGCCACTTAGAGGACGGGCTGCTAAGGACCCTTAGGTCGCGTTTTGTAACGGTACTAAGGTCGCCCTGTGCTTTGTTTAGATATTGCGATATATTTAATAGGTCGGTATGTATAAACCCTAACGTACGCATTTAGGTATCGAAGTATAATCTAAAGATTTTGGAGCGATAGGTTTAATAACTTACCTACATGATAGTTCCAACAAAGTTTAACTGTTTGAATTTCTCGGGGTTAAAGTTTAAATACACGAAAATTTATGTTTAAAAGTTATATATTGAGAACTTGCAGTCTGAGCGTTCTTCATTACCAACGTCTACGTACGCACACCTACTTACCTATTTTGTTTTTATAGTATAGGAATAGCAAACGAGTATGCAGCCCACCTGATGGTATGTGGCTACTGCCGCCCATGGACATCTGTAGTCAACCCTAGGTAAAATTAAAGTCTCACCTAAGATTAGCCACAAACGCGTTGCTACCTCTGAGGGCTAAGATGGATTGCCTCGGAAAAGTATGTCTCCCTTACCACACCCTTCAGACCAGAACACAACAGCGCATAATACTCCTGTTATTAGGCAGTAATAGGTGTGGCGGTGGTGCTTCCGGAGTCGAACCACAAAGAGCTCTACCACCTTCAAACCTATTTAAAAAGGGATGTTCAATGTTAAGTTTACCAATCCGCACTAGGCTAACGAGGTGGCCAATTTATTTGGTTCACGT
>DWLI01001849.1:0-14407 GCA_018249915.1 Cecropterus dorantes dorantes | reverse complement strand
GTCTATTCGTTCCTGATTTACTTATTTCAAGAATAGTCAGACAATTGAATATAAACAATGCATACTCGTAAGTAGGTTATTTGAGTTAGTAGAAAGGTGTTTTTATATCGTGTGAAATATTAAATGCAATTACTTCCAAAGCACATTCAAACATTTTCATTTCATTTACATGTGCACATTGGGCGTTACACATTATTTAGTTTCTCAAATCGTTAGTCACATAAGCCTAAATAAAAATAAAAATACAAAAATAATTGCTGAATATTTTTGAAGTTAACACTCGATACATAGCAACTGGAGCGAAATCGCGAGAAACACCTACTGAATCGATATAATTAACTAAATATCAGATGTCCTTTTTTGATCGAATTTCACGTTCTGGAGCAAGTAATACACGAGTCTCAGTAAGCATAGTCCAGGCTAATATATTTACACTCTTATATGTTTTTTGTTTATTTAATAAGGGTAACATAAGGAAAGATATACAAGTACTAATTTTTCATATTTTTACCGGACCGACCTTTATCTAGATGCCGTGTTGTGTCAGTACTGAATCTTCCCGTGGATATCAGAGGAGACGACTAAGAGACCAAATCCAGGATCTTCTGGATTTGGTCTCTCTGGTGCATCTGGTACCTGGACATCAGCATCTTCTTCTATAACAATAATGTCCACAGTTTCCAACACATATGCCAGCAGAAGTGACTATTGGCAAAAATCCCCTACGTTTCTGTACTCTATCTAGACTGATAAAATGTTGTTACTAAATAACTATTTCGTACCTAGTACTTTGAAGGTAAAAATGTTTTATTCACAATAACCGATAATAATCTACTACTTACCAACAACGTTATCTCTAAGCTAATGTCATCATCCTGATAACATATAGGTGCGTCAGGCGAGTTTGCATCGCGGTGCGATGTCTTTGTATTTCTTTTAAAATATCAATGAAAAACTGTATTTTGTGGGATGTATTTTAGAAAATAGTTGTGTGAATTGTGATCAGTGTAGTGTTATTGTTTAAGTGTTATTATCGAGTGAAAGAGAGGAACAATGCATAAAAAGTGAGTACTATATCTATCTAAACTTTAGATAAAATGTATTTTAAAATTCCTAAAAATTGTATCGTAAATTTAAATATTTAAGCTTTTGCTACTCGATTTGCACCTGATTTACGTATTTAGAGAACAGTGCAGACAACTGAATATAAAAAAATAAGCAGGTATTTGATTTAGTTTTGTAGGCAGGTGTGTTTATATCGCGTAAACGGTATTTTGAGGTTAATATATAGTAATGGATTTAAATTAAAGAACAGAGAATATGATACGTCTGAAGCCCATTAAATTTTGTTGTAAATAAAACATAAAATGAAATACTTACTTAAGAAAACAGTTTTTTTTTAATATTACACTATCTTCTACAATATTATTGTAATTGTCAATGTTAACATGTAGGTATAGAAGCATTTAATTTAACTTTGTTCTTAGTAGTTAATAATAAAGAAGAAAGAGTTTTAGTAATAAAATACTGTAAGTTTATACAAACGATTGTTGCAAAATTAGTTCTGTGTTAAGTATTATTCATCGTAGAGCAAGTAGCTTTAATGATAATAAATTTTAATAACATGAATAATATATAACTGCACTGAATAAACTTTACGAAACTTAGTGAACGAGCGAGTTTGGAAACTTTGTTTTGATACACAAAGCGGGTTAAATGTTATATGTTAAGAGCAGTAAGAAAGTATGAAGCAAGTATAAAATCAATAAGATTAATGTCCTGTACCATACAGCTATGTTTTTGAAGAATATAAGTAGGGTTTATGGCCCAGAATACCCGAGGCGAGTTTTCTCGAGAAATTTGTCCATAGTCGAGACTGGAAAAATAATCTCGACGTCTCGAGAAGTCGAGAAGTAAATACAACAACAAACCTTGTGTTTGTAGTTGAATTTACTTGAATGTAGAAAGCATGTGTGTAATGTTTTTTAATTTACCATTTGTTTTAATTTTATGATTTGATCATCTATCAGTCTAAATTGTAATAAGGAAAATATGAAATAACATCGCTTTTCATCGAGATACCCGAGAGCTCGTCGTTGCGAATTCTCGTGTCTCTAGAAATATTTTTACTTCTCAAGGCAAGAGAATCCAGAAACCCTAGATATAAGGCAACGTTAATAGAAGTTATTTCAAGTTAATCCTCAGGGGTACTAAGTTGTTAATCGATGTTTATCAGAAATATCTAGTACTATTTGGAGATGGACGCAAATTCCCATGGGTCACAGTATTTATATTGATCGACAATAAATGACTTAACTTGTTACACCTGTATCTACCTTATAATAATAATTATATAGGCTGCTGTGGTTTGAAGCGTTATTGGGTTTCGTCTGTTCTTTTATGAGTTGTACTTATAGTAGGTATTCTACAGGGCCGACCACATTTATAATCAGATTTCGCCTTTATACACGTTAAAGATATATCGAGATATTCTACAAATTGAAACGCATTCAATTAGTTAAATGTAATCTTCTTTCTTACGTATTTATTTGATGTTTAAAATGAACGTATTTATTATCGTATTAAGTAGATATCAGTAATAAAACATAGGAAAATAGAAAAATATATATATGAAATAAAAACAAAATATTTTACTTAGAGAGAATTTTATAAAATTATTTTTTAACCTCAATAACCTAACCACTGCATTGTAGTGTTTTATTCATGGGCTGAAGCGGTAAAAGAAAACATTTTAAAGTTGATTAATACATACATTATTTTAAAATGAAATACGTTTTAATAAAGAAGGCATCTTTACAAAGGCAATTTTTTCACCTCCCCTACCTTTATTGCACCCTCACAAAAACCGAAATTGGCTTCTCTTCATGTCATTGACCCTTAACGTCTAGTAACTTTTATCTCTGTCCAGCCTATTAAATATTTGTACATATACCAGAGTAATGCATTATGTATGTATGTCAATTTCGTTGGCAACTTTCACAGTTCTAACGGTTTGATAGATTTTAAATTACGTATTTTTTTATCAGACCGAACTTACAAAAGAGCATGTAGTCCATCTGATGGTAAGTGGTTACTACCGCCTATGGACATCTGTAAGCCACTTCATATAGTACATGGGTGCTACAGGAACTTCATATAGAACAGGGGAATTTGTTGTTACTCCCGAGGACTAAGATGGTCGCCTTATATATAAGTGAGCCGGCAACTACAACTTTCTAACGAAATGCAATAACTGCTTCATGCTAGAAATAGGTGTAGCGGTAGTAATTCTCCGGTGGAACTACACTGGTTCTACCCGTGAAACATGTGTATATAATGTAAGCATATCTGCTGTTATTAGATTTGTTTCGGTAGCACAAGTGAAACTAGGTACATACGTGTTCTATAATAGTGTCTTTATTTTTTTCTATTTCTAGTTCTTCTTTCTTCTTCGCGGCATTCGTGGGCTGAATAGTTATTAATAAAAAATCTACTTCTCGTGCATTAAATATGTTTTAGTTTAGTGCATCGTTTCATCGACGATAAATCTCGTGTGTTATCAATGGTTAATATTCATTTTGATATATTATTTAATGTCGCATTTCGACCACTAGTAAATATTGTTTCCCTCTTACTTATTAATTTGTTTACGCCATAATAGATGGCGTTGTGTAACGCAAACCAATTGTATTTAGTAGACGTGGAATGCAAATTCATGATACTCTTTGAGTAATGTCTGTTCAAAAATTTAAAATCAGCAACATTACGAAACGCGACTACGACGATCTGTGTTCGCGTTTTAACCGCGAAAATACGAGAAAAAGAAAAACATTTCGCTTGCTCTCGCTAGAAAGTTTTTGCGGAGGTTTTTCTAGAAATAATAATTACCGTGGCTACATTAAAAGCAAAAACGCTCGGCTGGATAATGACAAGAGGCGGTATAAGTAACAGAAATAACCCGAGTAAGGAAGCGAGGTGCGTGATTTATTGATAGCGTTAAAGAAAACATCCATTCTTTACGACGTCACGACTACGACTAACGATTATTCGGTATATCTATATTAATTGTAACTTTGTAACTTATTTGTAATTCTTTATTTTTATTTTGTATACACGTAACGAATTTATAATTACTTATGTTACAAACGCAACAATAATATGTATTTATTTATTACACTATATTGACACTTTTGTTAACAAAGTGTGAATTATGTTATAACCATAATTACTACGAGTATACTATTATTACTCAAACACCACCTTTGAGTAAGTTTAAAATTAATTCTATCATCTTTTTATCTAGAAAAAAAGGACGACAACTGTGAACTCTTGCCATGTGTCCTAAGATCTGTGGTCGTACTTATGGAACACACACAACAGTCGATGAATAAAATTTAATGACACCATTATGTTCCAAGCGTCATAAATTAGGACTATCTATACTGTATACCTTATATTATTACTCTATACTATATCTATACTAATATTATTATATAAACCTGAAGAGATTGTTTGTTTGGTTGAACGTGCTAATCTTAGAAACTACTGCTTCGAATTGAAAAAAGATATTTATGTGTTGAGTAGTCCATTTAATGAGGAAGGTTATAGGCTATGTAACATCGCTCTATGTTTGTTTATTTTTTCCTATGTATAGCGGGTGAAACAGCGGGGTACAGCTTGTATAAGAGTGGTTGAAATTTTGGCACCACAATATCGTAACGTCGTAGTCGTGCGGTTTAAAATTATCCCGTTACCAAAAAGTAGCGCCAAACCAAAACAAGCGAGTAAGGAAGATAAATGAATTACTTACATTTTGAACGTGCCCGTTTGGACTAAAACCGCCTAGAGGAATCCGCTTTCATACTTGATCAATAACCGTTAATACACAAAAATCTTACGTAAGCTTTTGTTCGCATTGTACAGTTTTTCTTAATAAAAGCAAGGCTAAAAGTTTGTATTATGCATTGTCATACGTTTTAAGATATAAAATCATTTTTTATACTAATAGACTTGTTATGCGTATGACGGGTCGTAAAGGTCTAACACATTGCTTGCTATAGGTTATTACCAAGGTGGACACTTATTCTGATATATTTAACAAAAAATATTTATTTTATTAAGTCAGTATTTCGAGTAAATTAAGAATCTGATCGCATTGCAGCTTTCTATAGTTATGTATGTATTGTAAAATTAAACATCACTTGTTTTAATGTACAATAAAAATAAAATATAAATAAAAGAGTAAAAAGATAAAAGTAGTAAAAAATAAAAAACAAAATAATTTAAAAAAAAATGTTTAGTAGGTAACATATTTTTAGTTTTCCTACGTGAAATTGATACTACTACTGATACTACTTGATTTTGCTAATTCTCGCGATACGATGATAATTCGTTGAAGCTGTACCTTTATTTGTCTAAGATAAGATAATATAATCTGTTGCAGAATCTTTTCTGTCCTTAAGAACCTTACTTCTTCTGATACAAGTATCTACTGGGTCTTTTCTACTCGTGCTCAACGCTGAAGTTCCTCATTTGTATGTCAATTTATCTGTCTACGTAATTATCTAAAATGCGTCTAGTTCGAAGCTTAGAAAGTTCTCTGGCTAAGCAGCCACCCATCAGTGTTTTGCGAGTGGCTGAGTAATTACCGGCACAAAAGGCGTTCCATTCAGAATGCACAAATACACGCCGAGCCCTGCTTCTGACAACCGTTTTGTCTCAAGTTGTGGGAGTAGACTGTATGTAAGTAAGCGAAAATGCGTGTTCGTACTTCCCTATTTTGGTTATCAATACTTATATTATTCGCTGATATAAGCTGAATGATGATAAAATAGCTGTTGCGGTAGCCTATACTACATATTAATACAAATATAAGTATAAGTGCATCACTAAAAATAGCGAAAAAATGTATGCCACATATAAGTAAAAAATAATTTAAATATATGTTGTTTTAGTACATAGACTGTAGATAGTACAAAGTCGGCGCTCATATTGTCGTAGATCATAGTTTCGTCGTCGTGATCTAGTGAAGTATGTTGAGCGCCGACTTCGGGACTATGTTCTATGTACTGTCTATGTATTAAAACTTGTATTTGAATAATTTTTACTTTTTTGTGGCATGGACGTCGATGTTATTTTCAGTTTCTTTTTTTGTATTTACGTTCACCGCCGTTATCTACCTATCTGATATTGTTTTATTGCTGGTAATGGAAATCTAAAAATTAATTTCAAATAACACATCAACGTAAAATGTTTACAGCTTGGTTAATACCTATGTCAGTTGTAAATATAACGTAAGCAGCAAATAGTAAGTAAGCAAGAAATGGGTGGATGAAGTTTGTGTTTATTTTATAAATGTTCAAAGATTAACTAAATTCATTTTCACTGTAGTAGAATTCAGTGTCAGTTACATAAGTAAACGTCTTCCATTATAAATGCATTATATTGCAAGGACTATGTAATTAGCTGCACGAAAGGATTTCCATTCAAAACAGACATTCGGTGCAGTCTGTCCCCGACAACCGCTTTGTATCAACTTGTGGCTGTTTATAGCATAAGGAAATACCCACTAAAACGTTGAAATATAACCAAGTCTTAGTAAACTCGCGATTCACATATTCGTATTATATTATTTGCATATTATCTTTTTTATCACGTTGAAGTAGAAATAAGCGTGCAGTACACCTAATGGAAAGTGATTACTGCCCCACACGGACATCAGTACGAAATTTTTTACAGAACAGAGATTCCATCTGAGGTCGATCACTGATGCGTTGCTAAGCCCCCGAGGACTAAGACGGGCTCCTCATATATGAGTGAGCCGGTAACCACATCCTTCCACCGAGACGCTAGAACTGCTTCACGCACATTAACGTCTGATTGATAATAGGCAGTCAATACCGCCCATGGACACCTGCAAAGAACCCCAGAAAAGTCTTAAATGAGTTCGACTATAGATTAGTTGCTGCTCCTGAGGAACTAACTTGGTGTTAAGAGACAAGAGTTCGATCTTAGACTAATCACCGACATCATGCGTTATCCCTAAGGGATATGTGTCGACCGCTTCATGGATATATAATGTTTACATCCTTTAAACTAGAAATGTGTGTTGCTAGTGCTAGCATTGTAACCATGAGGAATACTACACGCGTCCTACTTTGTATTAAAAGTAAGGCACATACATACATAAACATGCATAGAATGACATCATTATACCTACGTTTGTGTGTGTTACCATGCGTATTTATTTAACACACATGGAAACACATATGATTTTAAGGAAGTTATAAATTATCTACTGAAGGATTTTGGGTTTAGATTAAGCTTGTGCGCAGACTAACGTTCTCGTTGTAAAGACCTCATAATGTTGTACAATAATGCTCAACACGAAAGAAAAGCCATTTACATTTAACGATCGTTTTGTGGTAATGTGGAAAAGCAATTCTAAAGCTAATGTTAATTAGTAAATATTTTCCCTTCTCGCCACATTAACTTTAATTATGGTCATTTACATAAAGCCAGTACAACCGTTCGTGCAAACTGAAACATGCTGATCGAGTAGCGGGATAACTGTGCAATCATTACAGTCAAAGGCATTACGTATGAACAAGTAAGTAACATTTGATCGTCTGTCTGCCTGTCTGATCTTTGAAAACTGTGAAATCTATATATGGGTGTATTTCCTGTCGACATCATATTAAATCTAATTGTAATTTGCACCCTCTTTTTGTATGCTCATTGTTTTAAAGCGAATAAGTCAATTCCGACGGAATTTTATGCCACTTAAGTGAATAAAGAAGACAAAACACGGTGTGTGTTTGGTCTTGTTTTTATACTAAGACATGAGTAAGAGATGAGTATATTGTTATAATGAAAACTTTAAATAACAATGACCTAGTAATAAAGCTCGATTTTAAGACGAATTGCTTCATTTGAGAATTACTTAAATATTTTGTTGCATCGATGAAGCACATTTATACAATAATATATTAGAACCATTTTTACGATTACGTCGCATTATTTTGCGCTCAAATAAAATACAAAAAATTCAAATTCTTAAATTCTTAAATTACAATACAAAAACGCAAACATTGTTGATGTTAAACAACAATTGTGGTTTTCATTGATGTGGTTATTATTCCATTATTTGCTATATTTATTAAAACTTTATCCTTAACTTTATTGTGTTTGGCCGACTAATGGCCGAGGTATGAAAAGCTCTTCAAGTTAGCACCATCTAAATCCCTTGTAAACGAGCAATTCAACTTAAATCGTTCTCTGAGACTTTGAAGCCAATTACTTCAATGCAGCCCCTTGAAATTCGATTTAGGCTCTATATTAGAAATTACTTGGCTTGTTGAGTTTTCATGAAGAATTCTAACATTTGGAAACTTATTTAAAATAGTTTTAAATGTTATGTTGACTGATTTGAACGATATTAACTCTATATCTACATATCTTTCTCTGAACATCTATTGGTTGATGAAGAAAAAGACATATTACTTCACATGAGAACATTAGATATATAAAAAATAAAAATAAATTTTGTCAATTTATACGAATACCTATTGGTGCAATATTGAATAATTTGTCTTAATCCTTCTTAGTCCTTGAATGTGTCCTTAGTGCACATTTAATAAGATTTCTGGAAACTAATTGGATTGAAGTTCTACATGAAGGCTGATACCAAAAACACCGCAGTTCCTGCTTTTTTTAAATCATAATAATATAAAGTTGTAATTTCAATCTATGTACCTTATGCAATGTATAAGGTGCATAGACCTTTTCCTTCAGGCTAAAAATTTCTCCCGATTTATTAAGAGTGACATATAGAGACACATAAATTAAAAACGGATTTTAAACTATTGTTACATTTTTCTTTCTTATTATTTATGCACATAAATATTTATATCAACTATGAAGTTGCCTTTTATGTGTTATTTTAATAAAATTTCAGCTTTAGTTGTAGATTACCTGCTCAAATATTGTAAAAAGGGCTAAGTACATCTTGTAGGTAAGGTAATAGAAAAAAGTTCGTTTTATTAAACTAAGCTACCAGGATTTCAGTGACGCGTAATGGGATTAGCCGTGGTATTTTCGGTTTTTTCTGGACAAAATAAATTTAGGCAAAATTGTAGAAAAGATCCTTAATCAGTGTTTTTAGGTCAGAGGGTGCCAGTGCCCCTCAAAGGGGTGAAATTTAGGGTAGAATGTTTTTCTAGGAATGTTGAGGCTCATTAAAGGTGCGACGAATATTGACTTTTTATTTTCTTGACTTATTCTAGTTTAGAACAATGATAGTCTAATGGTATAAATGCAGTCTCCCATGCTGGGGTCCCGTTGTTCGAACTAAATGCACCGTTATTCTTTATTAGAAGTTAAGTGTGTATCAGTAATTAATTATTGCAACTTTTAACTGCGACTTATAAGATCCTGACTAAACTCAGTAGGAATTTTGTAAGAAAAGAAGAAAATTCGCATTATTTCCGCATTCGAATTATTCGCATTTGGTCAGCATTGTGGACAATAGCCAAAAATGTTCTCATCCGAAGAAAAAACCTTCGACTAAGAGTGGGATAATAACGGTTATATGACGATGGACAATTATCTAATGATAACCTAATTATTGTTTCCATTTCTTTTCCAATATATTACAGGATTTGGGCGAGGCGTGGGTGGATTCACCCTCCCGGGGGGTTGGGGAGGCTGGCTCGTTTTCAAGATAACAGATGACATGGACACACCGACTCGATCTGCGACATATGTGTGATAAATTCATAATTTAAATCGTAATTCCGTACTGAAAACTGACATTAATATTTGCTTTTCCAAATTATATTTTTATCATCCACAGAATGGATACGTCAGGCACCATTCCGTTATGACAGTTCAGATGTTTTAGCAATCAAAACTCGTTGATTAAAAAATAAACAAATTACCCATATGAATACGAATGAAATAATCGATTATCAGGATACTGATACAATTAATTAAGTATAAAAAGTACTAATTTATTTTTTCTATCGACTTTATTCCAGTCATAAGTTGATGATATTTATTTTTTTAAGAAGAAATGAAGTTGTTTTGATAGTATCATATTTGTACCTTATGTAAGCCATATAAGTATGCGATCTAGAGCAGTACTAAACAAAGTGAGCCCATTAAGAGTTGACGTTTGGAAATCGTAAAATGTTATTATGCTGATCAGATTTTTTCCTGCATCTTATGTAAGGCATAGTCATCTGCAGCCATAAGTACGTATGGACCATAGAAGCGAGACGTATTTGTTTTTTGTCTGCTCGTCCTGAGCTCGTGGGTGTTTCAAAGTAAACGTATAAAAACTCTAAGTTCCTTTTAGCTTGCTTGAACAAAGGCTAGGCGATGTCGATTTCGAAGCTTTATAAAGAACCAAAGTTTCGATTGCGATTCCTTCGTGTTTTCTGTGTAGTTTTTTCAGTGCTGTTGCTGTTATTCTTGTTATTCCTTCGTCTTTATCTCTTATGTTATAGGTAGAGCAGGGTTATTGGTTTCGTAATTCGTGATTTTTTTAAAGTTAATTTAGAAATATATCTAATAAAAACACTTGAGTCAATAAGTGCTAAAAGTACATTGGAATTGAGAAATTCTTACTTTATACCCGACTGCGTTAAGTTATGTCTTTCAAGGAGGGTAATCCTTACAATAGGGATATCAAATGAAAGCTAGTAAATAGACCATTACAAAAATGTAAACAATAACACTTTAATGTTACTACTTTAACGCGAAGTACTGAAAAGCGTAAAATTAAATAAATTATTATAAAAAAATACCCGACTGCAAATTTTAGTTTTTGTAGTCGGGTATTTTTTTTCATACTAATTTCTTGTTGAGGTCGGTAAAATAGAAATAGAAGTTTGATTTTTAGGCACTGATATATTAATAATATATGCTTGCGTCCATACATACTAATTATAATTAGCTTATTACTATATTACTGACGAGACGCAGACAATCGAGAGAGGGCGTAGACAATCGTATACAATTCGCTTAGAGAGGCTTTGCTGAAGATGTTGGCTGCCTCCCAAATCGCTGGGTGGCCTTGGCAGCTGTCGCTTAACCCCTCTTAATGATGACAGCTTAACCTACTCCGATCTGATAATTATAGTTAAATTAAACAACCCTTATATATAATGAACTTTGTTCACTTATCATAAGTTTCAGATTAGGTTTCAGAAACTTTTGCAAATCGTTTTCTACTTAACATTTGGAAACTGAGCAATATCTCACAACTTAAATTTCTCTTTACAAGAATTGTATGCTTTAGTATATTTCTATATAGAATATTTGTTACGGAGTATGTTACAATTTTTTTATAGACGTGAGTTTATAAAGTTTCCATCTCCATAATTGTCTTAGAGCAGCCGTTAGTGCTGCATATATTAAAATTCATATCAATGTTTATTTAAAGACATCATGTCTTTCAAAAAGCTTGAAACTAAGTTAGTTTTCGCTCATATTAATAACGTTCCTTATGGTTTAAATTCATACTTTTTAAATAGCAATGCGCTTCTCTAGATAGACATCTTACATTCACTCTATGACCAAACTATTATTTTGGCGTTACTTTGGAGATACATGTTTGTATCGTTAGATATATGGACCGTAATGCATGTATTTATGAAAATCAAAAGACATTCTCTACGTTACAGATACTCACGACATACTACTTATCGTAAAGTCTAAACTACTGAAGGTAAGACCATGAAATTTGGTCAATAACTCGTTTTATTTCCATGCTTTTACTTTCAGTAGTTATAGTAATTATAGCTTGTAACTACTACTATAAGTAGTTTTGCGATGCAAGCATCCACTAAGAAAGTATTTTTATCGTCGATTACTAAAGAGCGGTTGAAAATTTTTATTATAAAATATTTTGTGTACGCGTACGAAGTCGATGGAAACAGTTAGTCCATAGTCTATATGAATAAGGACAATCTGTTATTATTTTTCTGTGAAACTTCTACACTTTGATTTTTGATATGTGACCCCGATAGTCATGCGCGCGACGGGATTTGGAAAAAGGTTTTCATAAAAACGGATTAAACTTTGTGTGTCAATGGAAAAAAACAAACGTGCGAGCTTTTGTGGACTTAGCATTGTGTGCAATAGTACGCCTATGAAATGACATACATATCTATTTTTATTTATTTACGTACTAGGAGATGAATACAGTACACACACAATTCGTTTTTCGTTCAAAGGTTTAGGTATTACTATTCCGCATTCGTACGAAACATTGATTGATATTGGTCATTTGACAGCTAAAGGGTAAACTTTACACCGTACGATTTACCTATAAAATTTGCTTCAAGTGTTGTGTGTTATTAGCAGCAAAACCAATTAATGTGACCGGTCTTATAAGGCCTTAAAATTTCGCTACAAATTGTAGCAAAGTTTGCCATGTTCGTCCAACGCTGGCTCATGCAGTGTCAGGCGAATGTTTCGTGGCCGAGCGATAAGTGTGTCTTATCCGCAAAGTAGTGTGCGAAAGGTTAAGCTACGAAGCAAAGCCTAACTAAGCGAGTAAGATATGCTATTAAAATGTTATAGCCACCCCAGTCGCGATACTAAGCTCGCATCCGTAGATTCAATCCTCCAAAGTTCGCGTCTCTCTATAAAATGTAGTTGAGCCAAATAAACTAAGCAATGCATAGTTTAAGCTATAAAAACACTATTCATGTCAAAATATCCATAGCTCAGCTACCTCGCACAACGCTGCTGAAAAGACACCCTCATTGTTCTCCCACGGAACATTCGCGTAACTATTAGGTTTATACTAAGATGTACCTACTCACAGACCATTTTTTAAATTTGATATTACACTCCTATTAAATCTTTTAAACTCCTCCAACTCCTAAGGTTAAATGTGCGTTAAATGATTGTTTAATATTCTGCTATCGCGGGCAGCAGCTGGTTCATTCAAAAATCTATATTATCTCAGTTAATTACGGGAACCAAGGATTTGTCTTATTCCAGATTAATAGAACAGAACAATAGATCTAAATCAAATATTTCTAAACCGTCCTCCAGTGTGACAAATACATAGGATACGCAAATTAAATGCTGATATTAATAATTAATTGGTTGTTAATTAATCATTACAACGACGATAAAGTAAATCAAACCAAGCGTATGTATTTGTTGTTATACGCACACAATAATAATTATATACAATGACAATACATTTGTCTGTATATAATACATTGAGCTCGATGACATATAGTAGCCTTCTTTATTCAGAAAGGATTAAGAAATATTTATGGTTTTATTGATGGAAAACTCTTCTGGCTTTCATTTTATATTCATATTAATAAAAGTAAAATCATCATAGTTTTCACCTTTTCCAGAAGTGTATTCAAAATATGTTCATCCTGATATCTTTGTTAGAAAATCGAAAATCGAATCGATAATTTGTATAAATTTGGACCGCATAGTGAACACTTATATTACTAATGGCTATCTCTCAATGATTCGCCTTACTTCCACTGCCATATCTTTTTCTCCTTTAGGCCATTTTTTATGTCACAACAAATTTTAACTTAACCTAACCTTAAGCTAGCAGCATTAGGTATAATTTATTAAGTGAATTGCACACTAGTGGGCTTCGTCAAATTTGCAGAAAAAAAAATACACTACCTACGATCGACTTTCGCCAATACGAATTCTAGCAATCCAATTTAATACATAATCTACGCGAACAGTTCAATTTCGTCCACGAAGCCGGGAGTTTTCGCTAGTATAGCACAGCAAATATCAAACAAACCGGTCGGCTCTACCGAAATGAAATATACACAGTTTCAATTTTGCGAGCGGTTGATTAATTCCAATTGTATTTATTGTCACTACTCACATAGGCGAGGCGAATTTTGTATGTTTTGTTGAATGAGTTTTCACGTTCAACTCGGTTTAGCGAAGCTTATAGTTTAGTAAAATAATGTACGAGTATATTTTTCGAAAATTAGGCCGTGTTTATGATTTAGGTAGAGTTATCTTTGTAGTATAAAAGGAAGTCGCTTAACGCTGTCTGTATGTTCGCAGCGTTATTATAAATTACGAAACGTATTTCACTAATGGAATAAGCGATAAACGAGGAAGATTATAACTTATATATATTTTATTAAAAATGTTGCGCTGAATCGTGCTAAGCAAAAGGCAGGTCGCTAGTATTCAATATTATGTGATATGTGATACGAAGAGAAATAAGAAATAAACTGTCGCAGTAAAAACACGCAGTCAAGTCTTTATTAAGATTTTTTTTTCAGGAGTGAGCAGTACCTTTGCACGTACTGCTAATTGTTAGTTCTCTTTTTTGTGTGCGACTCTATTAAAGTTGCATACTTGTATTTTAACCATATTAAATCTTAAATTT
>DWLI01001848.1:0-14409 GCA_018249915.1 Cecropterus dorantes dorantes | reverse complement strand
AACAGCGCATAACACTGCTGTTATTAGGCAGAAATAGGTGTGGCGGTGGTGCTTCCGGAGTCGAACCACACAATAAACATATGTGTTTGTTTCTCTTTTGGAAATTTGGTTTGTGACAGATACATATTAACAGATAGGCAACTCATCAAGTCATCCATATAACTACGAACCATAACTATAGGCATTAAAAATATTGGAAAGTTATGACGATCTAACTGGCACTGAGGTATTTTTGTCTGGCATGCGAAGGGTTCCGGATTTGATTTCCGGCAAAACAAACATGATGAATTTAAAGTTGTGTTCTGCATCTGAGTTTGACGCTTGTGGTCTTATCGTGGAACAAGGAATTCTAATGTTTCGATGAGTGAAAAAAATATTTTTTCGTTAATGAGATAGCCAAAATACAACACATCTGAAAGCATTTCTTTACCATTGTAGTCACAATATATAGACAAAGGACAATAACTTTTGTTTACATTTCAATTATCTGTTAACCTAGTAACAAAGATTGTACAATTATAACTTAAAGCATCACGAAGACACACATGTTTTTAATTTGAGAGAGATGTTTTGTTTGTAAATGTTTACAAAAGGAGTCATTATTATCTATTATTTTAAGTTCAGTAAAAAATTAAAGGCTAAAACACATTTCCAATGTATTTAAAATTACTAATGTTAGTACCGTATCAAATGTTAAACAATTGTTTGGGTTTAGTGGTTTATAACATTTGGCACGTGTTTAAAGCATTATCATTAAATAAGTATCATAAAATGGATGCCATGGAGTATAAAAGGTCTACAAAGATGGTATATATGTCGAGATATAGGTTTTTTAAATATATATAGGTGAAGTACCATATATTCTATATATATGATAAACGTGAAAGTACCGCGAGTCTGTACGCAGCATATGTTTGCAAAAAGATAGCTCTAGAGGTATTTAAGTAAGTATCTATTATTATAACTAAGAGCCATAACTATTTGTATGAGATAAATATAAAAATAATAATTAGAAAGTTATAAGGATTCAAGTGGCGTAGAGGTGGAGAGTGGCAAGAATCCATAATTTTTAAATTTGTGTTTGAAATCGCATGAAACGGCATTTTCAGAATAATAAACTATTCGTATCAAAAGTTATTTTAATTTAAAGTTATGATTTTTATAAACACGGCTGAAAGCGCTGGGCACAATTACTTGTACTAAAGAGCAATTAAGATATTTTAGAATAAAATTATATTATTGTAAAAACGAATGAACTTACCAGAACAGTAAACTGTGGTTTTTAGTTTTTCCTAATTTTTTTGTTAGGTCAATTATTAATCATTGCTATAACTTTGAGGTAATAGGTATAATAGCTATGATTACCAATTATTACAATGGCCCGATTGACATTCTATCTAAAGTCGGTGGATCGCTTTACACATGATACTAAATTAGGACTCATCAAAAAAGTTATATTGCCTAATATCTTTCAAACCAAAACACAGTGGCACTTAATAGTATTGTTCTAAGATAGATAGATAGAATTGAGGACGGCCATCGAAGGGTTTTAGTGCGGTAAAAATCCCCCCTAATGGCGTCGCTCCCACGGGTCAGGTACCTTTTGAAGGTTTCATAAACAAAAAAAAAGATAGATAGAAAAATAGGGAGGTACGGTTTACTTTTAAGGACATAAGTTCATTTGACCGTGAATCCAAAGACTTAATAAAATCGTTTGTTCGTTAAGCTCCGTGCGATCTAACCCAGAATGCAAGTGGAGCGAGCCGCATTGTCGCTTCACAATGCGATACGGACACTGATGCGAAGGAAATGGTCTCTAAACCTTAAAAATATTCAAGAACATTGACCATTGATAGGTCCAATACCTATGGCTTGCAGTTCTGTTTATATGTGTGAGAACTTTTAATTGAGTTATTAATATATTTACTTATATAATGGAGTGTTGTAATTGGTAAAAAGAATATTTTAGCCCTATTTAGTCTCTTATAAAATGTTGATACATAAAATTAGCACAGTTATTGTCAACATGACACTTACCGGCTACTTAAATGAGCCATATACTGATGGAGTATTATTTGAACCCACATTTCAGTTCGATATATTTTCTATCATTATTTTATATTACAGTGTAATAGCCAAGTTCAATCTTTTAGTGTTTGTAAGGCTGTAAAGGTTTGTAAAGTGTATTATATTACAAGACATTATATTACCCCCGGTGAGTAGCTACACCTCCATAAAGGCTCAGCAAAAAAACGGCTTAAACCTAATATACATATGTTTACAAGCAAAGTTTTATTGTTTTAATTAAAAGCGTTTGGTGGAGTTTGTTTTAGCTATATGTATTTAACTTTCACGTAAGTATAGACTGAATAATAATATGTTACAGATTTCACGAATTGTCGTCGCAAATTGGTCGCAAAATATGTTACCTGCTTCCCATACTATGAAAATCGTGCTATGGAAGTCGTTGAAAATCCCTGGTTTGTGGTATAAGAACTCGCATCTCAAGTCAGGGTAAAATTTCAAATCCATGTGGTAGAACAAGTGTAGTTCGATCGGGGAGGTACCACCACCACACTTATTTCTAGTTTTTGCGTTTCAGTGATGTGGTTGTCGGCTTAGTTATATGTGAGACTATCTTAATCCACGGGAATAGCAACGCATCTGTGATCGACTTCGGATAGAATTCCTGTTCTTTATAAAGTGAGTAACTTTATAAACAGATGTTCAGCGGCAGAACACACTTACCATCAAGTTGATTGCATGCTCGTTTGCTATTTCAATCGGATAACACAAGCACGGACATATGAAATTGCCGCAGCAACTTGTGTCTTTTCATTAGAATTGTAAATCACATAGAATATTTTTTTTGAAATAATAAGACAGTAATGAAGATTATTAATAAAGCACGCTTCAAACAAAATCTGACCCAAAATGCAAGTGGAGCGCGTGACATTCATTCTTAAGCTGACTTTACACTCTCGACGAATTTGATATTACTAACGTAAACTTTTATTCAACTCAGTTTTTGATCAATACTCGGAACACTGAATGTTCACAATTTGTTATTAATCGCGACAATACCATCACCACACAAGTATGACTTATAATAACAATAAATTAATTATTTTATTATTAAAATTAATTGTATCTTTATTTCTTTTTTTTTATTTCTTATATATAATTGTGTAATTTGCGCCTGTAATTGAGGCTGCACTTAACTTGTATCTATTTATTGTGTATGTTATTTCGTTGTATCAGCCTTTGCTTTGATGGTGCAATAAATAAATGTTGAATGCTGGTGTAACTATGTAGATTTAAATAATACGTTAAGGATACTTAAACGAATCATTTCATGGAAGCCTGCAATAAAACTTCATATGAGTAGTCCAATAATATTTTCATCTATTATTTTATTAATTCGATAGATATTTCTAAATAAATGTATGTGGACAGTAGAGACAAGTGAATATATTTTTTTTACTATTTGTGTTATTGATTTATATTATATTAATACTTTATTAATAATAAGTAATTATATTGATAAGTGTTTTAATGAAATTGAATAAAATGAAATATTTCATTAATAAGTTACACCAACAAAGTGAGCACATGTACAATTTTATTAACATATGGAAATTTCATAAAATCAGTTTCAATGACATACTAAATCATAGTATGTATACATATGTAAAAGTTTCTTTGAAATGTTATTTTTAGTTTTTATATATTTTAATGTGTGTTTTATAAAATAATGCGGCATTGCGAGAGTGTAGATGTTACGTTTACTCAGACCTCGCGAACTTTGAGACCGAAACACAATGGGCTTGAGTTTTATTTGAAAATATTTTTGCAAAACTGCTATTTCATTGTCAGTTCAAAGTTTTAGACGCCTCTGTGTGAGCAAGCGTATTTGTGTGACTTTAATTTGCAGTGAAAGTTATAGTAATAATGATGGTACTTAGTTATATGACCCAGATATTGTCATTGCAATAAAGAATAAAGAATTAAAGAAGATTAAAAATAGCATTATAAAGCAGTAGAGTATGTTTGTTTGAACGCGCTAATCTCAGGAACCACTGGTTCGAATTGAGGAAATCTTTTTGTGTTGAATACTAAATTTATCGAGGAAGGCTATATAAAATGCCATGTTTATGTGAAATCGCGAAGCACTGCTAATATAGCATAAAAATAATGCTTGTGTCTTATATGTTTGCTGTTGCATTTAATTATTTCGGATTATTTTAAGAAGGTTTTTGGGTTGCGTTTTTATAAATATGTCCAATATAATGCGTATTTTCGTACAACAGTCGTGTGCTTATTGTTTTGTATTAAACACTATGTTCTCATTGCATTTAAATTCCCACGTATGATTGTATATAAGACACAGTAGTTTAATTTGGTAGTTTTTTGATTCTATATTGGATTTTAAAAGTAATAAATGTACTTAATCACTGAATATAATTTACCACGTACCTACTGTGAACGCTGTATAAAAATACCTATTAAACACAAACACAATAAAAAAGAAGTTCTCAAAAGAGTAAATATAGTCACAACTTTTTGTAAACAAAATTTTGGTTAGAAAACCAGTGTATAAGCAGCCTAAACTTACCGAAATCGAGAGCATGGATCGCATAAACTGAAACATCCGGGGCCGAAAATAGCGCGTAACACTTAGCAACACCTTGTTAATATTAGCCTTATGTTGTTCATTGTCCTTATGCGTGTTCACAATTTGCGTTTCTACAAAAGTTCTTAAAAACTAGCTAAGTACTCATGCTTCGCTACGGAGCATTAAAATAGTCACCCTCTTTAAATAGTGTAAAATATCGAAATCAAAAGTAGCTTATAGGTTGACTAGATAAATAACCTACATCCGTGCAAAAAAATCAACAATAGATTACATTTACTTCTATTACATATGCGAAAGTTTAGATGGATATTTCTTATTCAATCAAGCCAGAATTGGAAAACTATCTGGATTAAATTTGGCAAAGAGATAGGTTATAGGTCTAGAGTAGCACATATATATTTATTCCTGAAAAATGTAAGTTTCCGTGAAATAAAACAAACAAGGATGAAGCAGGTTACAAAAGTCATTGTAAATTAAAAAAAATATTGTTAGAGTTCTATAGCATATCGTGAGATGCTCTTAGCAGAGCCGTTCTGATTGTCTTTTTTAATATACAATTTGAAGATGGTGGAACCCTTCTCGGTCTTCATGCGGAGGCAACACCACTGCATACATATCTGTCTTAATATGACACCTTTACCGATAACATGAGCCTGATGAGAAGTGATAACATGAGCACGCGTTACAATCCAAACGGTTTGACGGATTGTGATGATTGACATATCATTAGAATCGTCTCAGTTTGCAAAGTGACATAGGCTGTATAATGGCGCCAGTAAATAGGAAAAACAGGGGGAGGTAGGTATTTTTTATTATCGTGACAATATGTTTATGAAATGAAAAAGTGTTAAATATAACACGCTAAAAATGCATATAAACTATAGATATAACATAAAAATATTATAACTTTTGACGAAAATTTACAAAAAAATAAATATATTATTATAAAAACATAAAATCGTCGGCTAAAAACAATGAACTAAAATTCTATTTACACACGGGATTATTGTTTTAATATTTTAACAATGTTACTAGTTTTCTCTTACATGTTCATTCGGACGTAACCGGGCTAGCTTGAAATACCTAATAAAGATCGAACCTGGGCCCGAAACGCAATAAATTACTCCAACCGAACAAAGCGACACCTTTCAAAGAATTTCAGAGATCACGTTCTTACAGTAGCACAATTAGACAACAAGGTAGCTACCAGTTGGAAAAAATAAAAAGGTTGCCACAATACTTTGCGCAATTGGAGTTCGGGGCACAATGACCTACGGGTGGGCCATTGGTCACACCTGATACAAAATTAGATTGTTTTTGAAATAACCAAGAACCCTATTTTACCATATTTTGGACAATCGCAAAGATTGTAAACATTTTAGTTATGCTACGCTCCTTGAGACTCCGGTGGTGGTATTTAAGGCAATAAATAAAAAAATGTGTTTTTTATCTAATTATTTTTATATCGTGGAGGTAGTTAAAAACATGCAGTCCATTTGATAGTATGTACCCACTGCCACTCATGGACATTTACAATAACACCAAATAACATAGCTGCGCCTATGAGAAATAACTTGAGTTCTGCTGAGTCTTAGCTGCGCCACAGATGCTTTGTTACCCCTGAGGACTAAGTTAGTTATCTCTTACCACACCCTACAGATTAAAACGTAGCAGCGCATATTTGCGCATATGTTGTTATTAAACAGAAATAAATGATGGTTCTTCTCTAGTCGAACCACAAAGAGTTCGACCACCTTTAACTACCTAAGATTTTTTGATTAGAATATAAACAATGGTTGAGTCCTATATCGTCAAATTAAAAATTGATAGTAAATATTCATGTAAACAGTAGTATTTACTTTCGTTAGTATTTTATGTTAAATAAACATCTGAGCCTTAATACTCAGAGGCTTTTTTTAAGGATGAATATATCCATTCATTTAATACAAATTAAAGATTCGCGAGCGTGTACAACACATATATTTTCAAAAAGATTTTTTTAGATAGCTGAAAATAATTAATACTTAATGTAAAATTCTATTGTTTTTTATAATCGTTTCCGGCGTTTGAAATCGTATCAAATCAAAACTACAGAATTTGATTTAGCTGACTGAATTTTATTGATAGGCTGTAATTAGCATGTTTTAACTAAAATCCACCCTCTCTATCAAATGGTATGACACTTGATAGAAGAGTAAGTTAATCCATAGAATAAGTTCCATCCGAATCAACTGGACTCGTGGCAGTCCTCCACGGTTCGGTTTGCACGTTCCTTCCAGCCACGAACGTGTAAGATGTGGAATGAGCTTCCTCCTGAGGTATTTCCGCAGCGCTATGACATGGGGCTCTTCAAAAAAGGTGCTAAAAGAGTTCTCCTTAAAACTGGTGATGCATTGGCGACTCCTCTGGTGTCCTCCTTCTCCTCGTCAGGTACAAATATAAAAAAAGAGTAGGTGGATTAAATTAACATAGAGTAATTTTATTTTTTTTTTTATAATTTTCTTTCATTTAATCTGATTTTGTCCATATTACCATATTTTCCTTCATTACTAAGTATTTATATTTTTATAAGTAGGTACGTACATTCCTCACAAGTCTAGACTGTCGGTATAAGACTGAACACAAGAACTGCAAAAAATACAACGTATCGTTATAAAAATGTCAAAGGCGTCCATTTTATTGCTAACTAAAGCTTTATTGAGGTAGAGACAAAGCCTTCCCGGTATTATGTCCACCCACAATAGGTAACCAAAATATTTACGTGTAAAATAGCTACCGTCCGTCAATCTATTGTAAACGAACCTGTCACTACACTTGTCTTTGTATTGTTTTTCAAAATATAATCGTATTAGCTCCGCTTCCAATTTACACAATTTTTATTTATTTTGCTACCTGTCCTGTCCTTTTGTAATTATTTCTCTTGTCAATGCCGCGTTTGTGCTAATAGATGACATAGTACAGGTGTCTCAAATTATTGTTTTAAAGTTTAAGGTGTACCTATGTAAGAAAAAGTTGTCTTATTACTTATAAAGAACTTTATATTTGTACCCATGGCTGTAGTTCTCGATATTGTTGGTATTTTTAAATACTTAACCCTAACGCACATATTATAGTAGATAGCAATTCAACGCAGGTAGCCAATTATAATCCGTTAAAGTAATTTTGAAAACCCCTAAGTTTTAACTGACTTCCCAAATTCAATGCTGAATACAAAAGATGGCAAATTAAAGTCACCTGGTTAAATAATCTATAGCAGTAGGAATAAGTTTTATGGCCCTAAAAACACTTCTAAATATTATTATCCAATAAAAATCGCGTAACCATTTTTTTTTGTTTTGGAGAAACCCGCTGAGTAAGTAACACAGTTTTCAATTGCAATATTGAGGCACATTTTGCAAATAGGGGCAGAAGGTAGTAAACATATTACAATATAGATACAAATCTATGGTATTATGTTTGCATTTAGTTGCTCTCCAAATTCTTGAATTAAATACAAAATCAAATGGAATGTATTTAAAATACTTATAAATCTAATTCGCACAAGCAGTAACTGAGGAAACCAAAAACCAAGCACAAGCAGTGACCAAGAAGCATACAAAAAAATTAAGCGAAGTGCATATTCAAAGAAACATTTTGGTTACCCCACCGAAGACGTCAATCATTTACGGTAAAAAATCTTAGCATGCAAAAGAGATGCTCAAGTAAATTGCAACCAGTCTATGCAATCTATCTAAAGTCCGGAAAAAGAGGTTTTATAATATAAAATGAAAGTACCAACGGACGTACAATCCATAAGTTACACACACGACATATTTTACCAGGTGGTAGAACCAGTGTAGTTCTACCGGGAAGATACCACCGTCACACCTATTACTATGTGTAGTCGCATACCGTCGTAATGACCAAACGGTGTGGTGGGCCCAGCCGCTCACCTGGGTGGAGCCCGACGGGGCAATACGCTCAGAGTATTCCGGTTCCTTTGGAGATCCAGGAGTCCTCGTCGCAGCATTGAGGACGGCCACTGAGAGGGTTTTAGTGCGGTAAAAATCCCACATAATCTGGCGTCGCTTCCTGGGCGTCAGGTACCTTTTGAAGGAAACTTATGTTCTATATGAGTTTACTCACATTGCCAATGCCCATGTAATAAACAAGATGGTTAAAAAAAGACAAACCAGCTGAGTTTGTTGCCGTATCTTCTTAGTTGAGGTCATCTTCTGATCCGGTGGTAGTGTAAGAAACAATTGTAAATGACAATTTGTAAGTGCCCCCGTAGTCCTATGCAAAATAAAGACGTTTCATTTCATTTCATTACAGATGCCAATACAGAAACAGAACGACAAAATACAGACCGGCAGTAACCACTTACCATCAGGTGGAGTGTATGCTCGTTTTTTATTTCATTCGAATAAAAAAAAGATATACATCTAAACTTAAATAATTCTACAATCCTGTTACTAATTGTCTTAATTACTGTCGTAAGTACTGATAGCTTAAATTTTGATTTTACCATCAACTTTATTATTGCCACTGTAAATTACTACATTAATTTGTATCCATAATGAAAAAAAATCTATAGCTAGTCAAATAACATTATCATGTTTTAAAAATGGAACACCAAATAAGATTTGAAGGTAATTTTTTTGTTACTTTATATTTTCAAACTGATCATTCTAAGTATCTTCAATGCAGAACATTTATTAAACCGATATCTACTGCCCTCTATCGAGATTTTGCTGTAATGATTCATAATGTAGTCAGTTTTATGTGTAGGAGCGCCATCTGTGATAAGTATTAGAACTATCTTTATAGAGCCGTGCAGCGAGTCGGTTGGTAATAGTTGTTAATGCGTTCGTTAGATGTCGTTGTGCAAGAGATTTAAATACTTCAATTGAATTAATTTTCATATTTGCAAAAGGAATGTACGTAACCAATTATACTGTGTACATAAATAGTTATACTTACCTATTTTTATATATTGTATGCCTAATCTATTGTATACTAATATTATAAAGCAGTGGAGTTTGGTTGAACATGTTAATCTCAGGAACTGGTTAGAATTAAAAAAATCGTTTTGTAATAGTCCGTTTATTGAGAAACGTTATACGATATTTTATGTAGATATGTTTGTTTTTTTTTCTTATTTAGTGGCGTAGCACACCTAGTAAATAATATAATGGTTGTCGAATCATTACGCTTTATGGCAGCACAAGTAACGCCATCTGTTTTATTTTTACGTACGTTTTAAGCAGTCATCATGTCGATCCTATTTCAATACTTCATTAATCTACCAACAGATGTCCAGATGTACGGTATTCGACCATAAAAAGTAATCCACTTAAAAAACATTAGATATTCTAAATTTCTCATTATTATTGTAACTTTTTAGCTAACGCGATTACAACGAGTTATATGTTGTTGTAAGAAATGCAAAAAAAGACATGTGAATAATAAAAAAAAATATGTGAATTAAATTGAAATAGAATATTTTTTGGTTTCGTTTGTTACATCCTTACAATTTAATAAATTTAATATTATTTGATTGATGACTTCCTTATAAATGCTTGTTGCCTCGATCATTAACATTTATTACAAAAACCTAGGTATCTCGCTTAAAATACTAGTAATATGTCTGTGAACTATCTACATAGTACTGTATTGGATTTCCGTGCATTCATACAAAGGAATACACATTATATATTACGATGTCTTAAAAACTACAATCTATGACTATGATAACAAAACTTTAAGTACAATGATTAAATGTAATTTAACAAAATAATTCATTCATTATAACACAAAAAATATTCATTAAAATTTTCTACCTAAACCCATTGTTTAAATCAGTCATGGTATCCGTAATTAGGGCAAAGCCAAATGTGGTTAAATATAAAAGATGAATGGGTTTAACGGCTTAGATAATCTATATTTATCTGCCGATCACTGAAAGGGATTAGCCACCGTAGTTCCGCACATATATATCATTTTGGCGCATTTCAGCGAACAATGTTTGGGGTCAGAGGATTAATGTTGTCGGCCCGTGTTTTTAATTAGTGAATTTTACGTGTAGAATTACATTTTAATGGTTTAAAGTATCGGTTTAGGCATGAGTAAGGAAAGTTGTAGCGGTAAAGTTTTTTTTATAACATTGAATTTGCAAACGAGCATGCAGTCCGCCTGATGGTAAGTGGCCATTGCCGCCCATGGACGCCTGTAAGAAACTTCATACATTCTATTTGGGTTCTATCTGGAGTCAAACACAGATGCGTTGTAACCTGAGGACTAAAATGGTCGCGTCTTATGAAAGTGGGCTTACAAACATACCCGTCCACCGGAACGCAAGAATTGCTTTCCGCTAAATAGTTGTGGCGGTGGTACCTCCCAAGTAGAACTATACTACCTCCTGCACCTTCTAAATGGTTACCATTTGGAAGAAAGTAGAATTCGAAAATTATGTGAAGTCTATCCATCCGCACTTGCACGCCGTGATGAAATAAGTTATGTTGCTTAATTAAATTAAACAATTGTAGATTTTAAAACAAAAAGTACTAATTTCACATAACATGCCTTTTCATATTTATTAATAAGTCCAATGATGCTTTATTGTTCGTGAATTTACTCCCAAAATTGGCCTCGTCCCAAAATCACAATTCGTTTGATAACACTAAGTCTTTTATCTGTTGTGGGCGTTGGCAACACTGGCAAGATTAATTGAAGTGTATCCGATTTGCAAATTAATTCTGACATGTAGGCACTAACTTGATTTAGATAGTGATTGTGTTCACTGGTTGCCTATTCAAATTACCACCTACGAAGGCGCAACGATGCGTTGAATAATTTAATAGGAATTGCTATGTACTTAAAAATATTAATTTTGCTACTTGTTAGCATGTCAAATATGTCATAAAATTAAATTATATTTACGTTTAAAGGTTAAAATTGCATTGAATAGCATTTATATGTAGTTGAATAACATTAAATATGTACCTAGTATAAATCTATACTAATATTATAAAGCAGTAGAGTTTGTTTGGTTGAACGGGTTAATCTCAGGAACTACTGGTTCGATTTTAAAATTCTTTTTGTATTGAATAGTCCAATTATTGTGGAATGTTTTGGGCTATATAACATCATGCTATGCATGCTATGCTAGCACCCCTTGTGTAACATAAATGAAAGGGCCTTAATACATTCCACTGCTTATATTTAATAGTAACATAGTATGGACATTCATAAAAATATGAAAAAGTGCAGAATACCCAGAATTTTAAAAGTGGTATATGGTGGTATATAACACTCTTTCTGTTCCACTCCGAAGGCCCCTACCCTTACACTTATTTCTGCCAAATAACAGCAGTGTGTATATCTTGTATTATGTTCTGAAGGGTGTGTAAGGGAGGTATACTTATCCGAGGCGTTCTAACTTAGCATTCAGGGTTAGCAATGCATTTGTGGCTATAGTTGATTATAGATGTCCATGCCAGCATTTAAATATTCGCTTAGCTGGGAACAAGTCAGTAACTCAGTGTAGAGTAAACTATTACGCCATAGCTCGTCACTATATACTATAAAACAAATTCGTTTACCGCTGTCTGTCTGTCCCCATATATGTGTATATCTTTAAAACTACGTAACGTTCTCAGTGCGATTACTTTTACAGGTAGAGTATTCAAGATATTTAATAGATAGAGTATCAAGAGGAAGGTTTATATGTAATACATGCATAATATAGTAAAGACACACTGATAATTTTAGAGGTTTCTACATGTGACATCGTAAATAAATTTTTTGCGCTTTCATTTGCAAACACAGGCTCAACCCTACGACATAAATGAAAATAATGTTCTATAGTATTTTTCTTATATTTATAAATTATCGAACTTCGATTATTTAATTTCGAGGCGATACGAAGATCGCGGGTCAATTGTCTATAAAAAAACAAAATAAGTCAACTTGTAACGCAGCCATAGAACAACTAAACAAAAGGATACTTAATATGCAGTCTTGCCTCATATTACGAAGAAAACACGAACAGTGCTGTAAAAATCGCTACACGATTATGCTAAGTACTTAAGTAACCTCATGCATGATGGATGGCGCGATCCTTGAGTTCATGTGGATTTAAATATATAGTAACGGTGTTAATTCCATTTTCTAAAATCTTTGGCGGCTCAGGCCCTATTTTATTATGTAAAGGAAGGAAGATTCTCATTCACATTTTAGAGTTTTCCAGTTCGAGTATCTAAGTTAGATACACTTATGGTTTCTTGGTTGTTTGTTTATTAGAACCAGCGAAGGTCTGCAGTTTACAAAAACAGCTTTCAAAATGATGTTATATCACGCTGGGGACTCACGCTAGAATTAGTTATAGCGCTACCGCTATAACTAATTCTATAGTATACCTACGTATACTATACCCTTCGATAAACCCGTTATGTTGTTGCCTAAAGAAAACGTTCATGTTTTTACCCATACATTGTTCACTTAACGTTTTGTTTTTTATTTTGTACTTTGAAATGATAGGCTAAAACATAAACAATGATCGTATTAGGGGAACATAAAACAAAAAACACAAGAAACCTATAGGATATTGCGGATTGTTTCCTCGTTTAATTCGCCTTATAACAATTCGCATGCAGACAGGTGTGATCTCAGTCGCATCGCATATGCAAACACATTCTAAGAAAGTTTGGCAACCACATACATCATGCGCTACATGATAATTAGCTCCGATCACGATATTCAGATAAACTCCTTACATAATAGATGCTAAAGACCGGGTGTTTGCGTGAAAATATGTGTATTGATTGACTGAATACGTGTATTCAGTGGTAGCATAATACATACATACTTAAAAACTCGACCTATCAATCCAGGGTCCGAGATTCGAATCCCAGGTACGTACACCAATTTTTTTCTTAAATGATGAAAATAATTACACTGAAAAAAAAATATCTCTGTTTTACGGTGAAAAAAAACATCCTGAGGAAACCTAAAAACCTGAGGAGCCTCTAAAAATCTCAAAGGTGTGTGTAGCCTATTTCGCACTAGGCCAGTGCGCTTGGATAAGGCCTAAAACTCTTCCATTCTGAGATGCCCGTACCCAAAAGACGAACAATAATGGGTAACAAGAAATATATATTGTACTTGTAGAAAAATACTACGAGGTGAAGGGCACATCCTTCATTACCACCTTACCACAGTAAGGGAGACATACTTTTCCGAGGCCATTTTAGTCCTCTGTGGCTAACCTTAGGTGAGACTTTGATTTTAACTAATGTTGATTACAGATTTCCATGGGCGGCAGTAGCCACTTACCATCAGGTGGACTACATATTCGTTTGCTACTTCCATACTATAAAGATTACTAAGACTTCCTGTGTAGAAGCTGTAAGAACACACATAGGAGGACATGAAATCGCAGACCATTTAAAAGAGTTTAATGTTCGACTCCGGTGGCATCAATGCCACACTTTTTTCTGCCTTATAACGAAAGTTTTATGCGCTGTTCTGTTTTAATTTAAAATATATGTAAAGAAAAAATATTATTCTTTGATTTAAATTTGTAAGACTAGCCAACTCGTAATTTATAGTCGAATCAAAAAAACCCTAAGAAGCTGGCAAAAGGAAAACATATTAAAATATAAACGAACATTGTCTTAAAGAGTGAATATAATAAATGTGATTTTTGGAATCGATATAGTAATATAATAACATTAAATGTCGTTTCTTTAATAAACAAAGAAACCCAGTTGTGTTTTTATTTATTTTGTCGT
>DWLI01001847.1:0-14410 GCA_018249915.1 Cecropterus dorantes dorantes | reverse complement strand
ATATTTCTTTAGTGTTTTATTATAGATTTCTAAATTAATCCAATAACCTCATGATAACTATTCTGCATCTAACGTTATATTACCAGATATAAATAGTATTATGTGTTTTTGGAGTATCTTCGTGGGCAGATTATTATTTCAGGCCAAAAAAAAAGTAAACTTGTAAAGCACTTTAACACTACTGTGCTTGGCTCAGAAATTGATAACGACTACATGATAACAGTTTATCTTACACTTTTAAAATTATACCCTTTTTAGATTGTTTTGAATAGCATTAGGGTTGAACATGAAAAACTAAATGAGTGACGATGATGGGGTTGCAACATGGGAAACCCGGAGGTGGCACCACCACCTTCGTGTGGGTCGTTGACCCGGTTGCCATGGCGACGGCGGCCACCATGTGCGGAGGCTTCGGGTCCGCTAGGGGCTTATTACGCTTTGGGGTGCGCTCTAAATAAATGTGTTTGTAGAGGACTTTAAATTTTCATACGAGTAGGTATGAAGCGGTTCTGATATCTTGCGTTTGGTTGTAAAACAATATTCAGTGTAAATAATTGAGAGGAACAATCAATATAATATGAAGATATGATTTCAATTAACATATTAGTTTGGAATATGTATGTTTATAAAAATAAAATATTGTTTAAATAATACATAACATGAGTAAGCGAAGCTATGTGCTTGTTGAATACTTTGCCAAATATGTTTACATGGTGTCTGCAAGAGATCCGGCTCGACGAACCAATATTGTACCAACTGTTTATTATAATAAACTGAAATTTTATTATGTTTAATCAAGTTTTTTAATAGGCTGAAGAAGCAAACGAGCATGCAGTCTCCCTGATAGCATTTACCATCTGGGAAATTGCATGACTGACAAACTCTTGTAGAAGAAGTTTTCTGATGGTACGTTTGCTGCCTCTCCTGAGGGTTTAAATATTGGTCTTATATGTAATTAGTCTAATTCAGATAGTCTTTATAATAATTTGTCTTGTTACACAGGCTAAAATTATTCATTGTTAACAAGTTACTTTACGGGAATACCCGTATTTTGCCTTTACTCTTTCTAAGTTCTGTGATAAGATCGCAAGTGTAACACGTAGTCGGGATGGTTTGAGTCGTAGTACTGCATCAAATCGCGGTTCTATTTGCAACATCAGCCCGATTCTATATATCATAAGTATCATTACAGAGAACTAGAAAAAGAAGTGCAGATAAAATAACATCTGTGATTGTCTCGTGATTTAAAATCAAATCAAATCTGACTAACTCATTCACTAACCACTTAAGCATGTATGAATTTTTACTTAAGAATAATATTTACTTTTATATAAGTACAATATTATCTATATGTATCTGTGAAACTATATAATCGGAGAGACTTGAATCGTTGAAAGGTATCAAAACACGGTCTTACGATGCAACATTAAATTGACATAAACAATAAACTCTAAACAGAGACAATACATAGTGTAAATAAGCTAACTTTCGAAGTAATTTATATAAAGAAAAATAATAGACGTGTATATTATAAATCTAACGAACCGTGACTTAATTTTTCATGACCATTTGTTTTATACCTAAAAAGTTTCCCAACTTGGACATACCAGGCACTCGAGGTGCACCCCAACCCTTTACTTGCATTTTTTTAGCCGCCAAGAGGCCACGGTTACACCTGCGTAGGAATTATGTGAAGAGTTTTCGTTCGAAGCCCCATTGTTTTTTGTTCGCATTGTGAGCAAAATATGGTGCTACTGCTTGATCAAAAGAAAAATGGAGGTGCATTCCCTTTTATTTTGTATGCTTATGTTTTTGACGAATTCCTATTTCTTCCTATGCCTAACTGTACCTACGAAAAATACGTGTGTATAAAAAGTTACTTTTAAGGATTCCGATTTGAATTTATTTATACACATCAGTTACATAATTTTAAATAGTTATACTTTTACTCATTATTAGACTTAGACGACCACAGAGGAAAGTGAACTCTTGTACCACAAGTAAACTTACCAGAAGAGATCCCAAACACTGTAATCCTACCCCATTGTTTAAATAGAGGTTTTTTTGACTTTTTTTATCTGTCAGGTTGTCGAACTCTTATATTTGACGACCCGCATGGCGAAGCGGTCACCATACTGATCTGATAGTGAGTTCCGGGTTCGCCAGACGGACATCTGAATGATGAGTTTAGATTCTGTACTGGGTCTGGGTATTTGTGTATTCGTCTTCATGGTATCCACGAGACAGGAGTGTGTGGCTTTGAGTGTAGGAAGTGTAAAAAGTGTGTGTGTGTTCGGCTTGCACGCTCTTTTTCACCACTAACTTCTTCCTTTCCGTTGACATGGGACTCTTCAAGAGAATCTTCAATGAGCTCTACTTCAAAGCTGGCGATTCACTGGCTCTTCAGCTGTTGTTGTAAATATCTAAAGGCCTTAGTGCCTATTTTCCGTTAAGTAGTCCGCTCATTAATTCCGTATCGTTAGGTTCGTCGATAAAAAAAATAAACGCTGTGGAAGCCATTAAACAAACGTTGTGTAACAGGACGTATTATAAAACAACTGATTATTTGACCGATAAAACTGTGTGGTTTGAAGTAATTCAGTTTCACACGTTCAATATTTATAAGTTGACGGAGAAAAGAAATGCAATTTTAAATGTGTATTGTAGATTTTTTTTATTTCACGTTAATAATCTAACGCCACTTTAGAAGTTGTATCGTTACCGAGAACGATACAACTTCTAAAGTGGCGTTAGATTATTGATGTTCAAAAATAATTCTGTAAAGGACCTAGAAACTTTAAGCAAAACTATTTTGGTTTGATTTGAGTAAATTTCTTCGTCAATCTTATTGTCATTTATTGATTCATTATTTAGTAATTAACACGTTAGTACTTCAATAGACCAGTTTTCAATGATTTAACAGATCTTTTAGTAAAATCTTCATTCTATGTATGACAATTGAGTGATTTGGATCATAATTAATCTTAGTTGTTAATTTTTGTGCAACTTGAAGTGTTCTTCTACTAAAATGTTAAATGAAGGAAAGAGTAATGTTATCATAAACACTATTACATTTTTTATCGGAGTTGGCTATATAAAACTCAATCAACACGGGGTAATGTTTAAAAACACAATCTTGGTGAGCATTACCTCAACTGTAGGTACATGCCATGCAATTGCCTATAACAAAAAAATCATATTACACTATAGAGTTATTAATTCCCTACATTTGTAACATTATACTCATAATGGTAATGCTTGCCACACCTATATACCTTGCAAATGTAATGAACAACACAGCAAAAAGTAGCAAGGGCTCAATTGATTGGTAACTTGATACTCCCCGAGGGCGTCCGAGTGGCAACGTGGTGATCACTTCACACCTTGTATTTACGGCTCTGGTTACCTTGCATTATTCATGTAACAACAAATAAATATCTATACAAGAATATAACTAACATGTAGGTCAAAATAATCGATGGAGGAGATAAAGTATATACTTTACAGAACTGATAGCTTGATGGGCGACAATTATTACTCTTTAAATGGATTGAATGGTCGTATTTATTTATTTTATTTTATTTTTTAGGAAACAAACAAAAAAGAAGAGAGAGAGAGTGACAGAAAATATAAATAAAATGGTTATTTAAGGTTGCACATAACCCTTCGTACACTCCTCCTGTAGATCAATCGAGCTGCTTAATGGGTCAACGCTTTGTAGGTGTTTGTTGTAATATTAGAGATGTCATAGTAGATCGATGTAAGAACGTACTGCTATCGTGCTTGGTTCTACAAAGAGGAGTGCAGAATAGTGATCTACACTGAGAATTTAAACGTGGGCAACTTAAGTAAATATGACGGAGCAGAAAAGGAGAGTCGATGTTAATGGTTTATATCAATTAGCTTTGTAAGTTCCACTGCTAGACATAAGTCTACCCTAAATGGCGCCACGCTTACTGGTCCTGTGTCTTCTGAATTCAGCGGCATCCCGTCTTCAGATTCCACCACCACCGTCTACTTGATAGCTCCTTCAATATTATAAGAAAAGTTATTACGGTTGCATTTGAATAAGTTTTTTATCCTATTTGAGTAGCAATCGAGCACCTAAGTGAAGAGAAGATAAGTGGTAACTGCCTCCTATGGATATCTGTATAGAACAGGGGTTCTGTCTGAAGTCGATTACAGATGAGGTGCTACTTCTGAGGACTAAGATGCGACCATCTATATAAGTTAACCGTTTACCACACTCTTCCACCTCGCTCCAGAACTGCTTTACGTAAGAAATAAGCGAGGCATTATCTGATCAAAACTTATTACTTCTACTTATTTGAAATCTTGTTACATTTTGTTGGCATTATATTAAAATACTAAGAAAAGTACGACTTTTATAACGACTTTTATATATTTAAATTATCTAAATTCATGAATCAATACATAAACTTGTTTATATTAAATGTGTACGACAAGAATGTTAAGTCAATCATAGGTGCGATGCATGGTGCATGCCCTGACAAATACAAGTAACATCGTATCGCTCTCTCTTAACTCACACACCCTTCAAAGCAGAATACCGAAATTATGATGCCATCGAGTATC
Organism: Cecropterus dorantes dorantes; assembly: GCA_018249915.1. Taxonomy (NCBI): domain Eukaryota; kingdom Metazoa; phylum Arthropoda; class Insecta; order Lepidoptera; family Hesperiidae; genus Cecropterus; species Cecropterus dorantes. The sequence continues at coordinate 9,814 of DWLI01001847.1, read as the reverse complement.
TACCAGAAAACATTAATCATGTGATTTAAAATAGGTGTGCAACAATCAAGGTATAATTGTGCAACAATCTGAAATCTTATTTGAATAATGTGTAATAATACAATATCTGCTGATATTCCAATACATTGCATTATAACCAAGTTATGCCTGTTTCCACTGAAGGGCCACAATTGATCGGTAACCGAACACCTGTGGGGGAGGTGTCATGTGTGTATTACTTCACACCTCCATGCGCGACTACTGTTACTGGCTTCGTGGAACCCAAGCAAATTCAATAAACACGTATAACAACCTATAGATCCCTTTGTATTTGTGCCTGCACTCAGAATAAGAATGTATTACAGTTTTTGATCATATAAGTAATACTGTACTTTGAAGCTGGGTAAATGCTTATACATAAGTTAGACGGATCAGATGGGTTGAAGAAGAAAGAGGGGAATTGTTAGATTTTCACGCTAGAGATAGGTTTGGTTACGAGTGTACCACCTTTGAAATTTATACTAAATTTAGGACATAATTCCGTTACATTACACTAGACAGGCATGCATCTATGACAATGACATTAGTTTTATGCTCTAGGTAGTCTCTAGGTATAATATTTGCTAGGTCTCTTGTCTCAGTCTCTATGACCTCTAGGGCAGTGTTGTAAGAGAGAGTGGTGATAGTCAAAACCTACATCACAAGCACGCGTGGTGTCGGTTTGTGGGTGTTTGTGTAGATGACGGTCTGTTTTTCCCAACTCACTACATAGGGAATCCTAGCGATGTAATGTATACAGCTTTAATCTTTTAGATTTCTCAATATTTCATAATATTTTTTCTCAATAATCGAAGTTTAGTGAAAGCTCATACAAAATACGCATAATATTAAAACCTTTTTATTTTCGTTCAGAAACAGGTTTACCATTTCACATATTAGCTTTGAATAGCACAAGGCGCCTTGATCAAACACAAATACTAGTTGAGCGATGGCAAAACAAAAGCTCAATCTAAATGAAATGAACAGTATTAATTCGGGCCATTTCCAATTCAAACTCGGCGCAAATCCGCTCAAACAAGCGGTGACAGTTGAACCAATTAGTTATGTAAACAGACTATATCCATTGACTCTTCAAACTCTTTGAAAATCTATTACTTGTTTTAATTCGATTCAATTATTTTTTGGCTAATTTTCTCACTTTTTAACCGACTTCAAAAAAGGAGGATATTTTCAATTCGACTGTATTTTTTTATGTTTGATACATCGAAAGTGAATCGATTTTGACAATTGATTCTATATTCTCATGGGACACAGATTCGTCGTTGTAATCTAACAGACTGTAATCAGCGCCGATTTCGAAACTATGTACTGTGTATGAAAGAAACTAACATAATATGTAACTTATTTTTTGCTTTCTTTGTGTCATTGAAGTCGGTTTCTATTTTTCGTTATTATTTTTTTAAGTTGCTTGTTGCCGCTAGATCCTGGTGGTATAAATAGGTATTTATTTCCTATAATTACTATAGAAAATTGTAGTATCACATGAAATGCCTACAAAACATTATGCACGTCATATTAGCGTTAAAATATATGTAAAGGTGGTAAAACATTTATTGCTCGAGAAGACATGAGAAGACATTATTGCTCGAGAAAAACAACACATTCCAGCAGTACCCTAATACTAAGTATATACGAGAAATAAAGTTAACATTTAAATTGTGATAACTTTTTATACATAACATTAAATTTAATAAAAATACCTTAACAAAGATAGGGACTATAAATATACTCATTTCTTTAACAAGAATTTAGTCGTTTTATTATAATGAGATTTCAAACACACGGAAAATAAATCTAATCTAAAAATTATAGTAATTGTTATTATTACTTATTCTCAGTCATCCAAACTATAAGTAGGTATTTCTTGCAAATGTATCTATGTCATGTACGGATACACGCGGTATTTTCTTTTCTCTTTCGTTTTCAATGTACCTATGGATATGAATTTCGGTAGTTACCAGGGCTCAAGTATACTCTGAGACTGTTATTTTGGTATACAATTAAACGTATTTTGACGTGTTGTTTCGTAATAACCACTCCACTCTTACGAACACCTTGTGCGCCGCCACTCGATAGAGGTGTCAATTAAGTTTTGTTGCCTTCATCGCTATTCTATTTTCGCGTGAAAAATATCGCGTAAAAATCAACAGTGGAACCAATTAGCTGCGTACACGGACATGGATCGCAATCGACAATTCAAATTGTAACACTCTATATTACTTCAATTCCTGCGCTATTCGTTTTGTTTGAAAATAAAGGGATGAAATGGTGGATTGGAAAATATTTGTTATACGTATTATGCAGCCGTGCGCAGCGCACTCAAATTTAGACGATTTGCGCCATATTTGGCAAAAAAATTCATCGTACAATTCATTTCTATTTACAAACTTTTTTGTTATAATTTAGACATTGTAGATAATTTTAATGGAAAGGTAAGTAAGACCTTAATTGTGTTGTATCTGCTTAATTAGGTTCAATTAATTAAGTCATGTCGTCTGTCTTAACATAAACATCAACATAATAAGCACACATTAAGTCAGAAAATACTACATCCAAATTCCAATTAATCTTTTTAAATATATTCTTAATCTGTTTATAATTTTGCTTAATTGATTTATTTTTGTTTTTTTTTTTCTGCACTGTTCTCGTTGATTTCTTGTTTTGCCTAAAAGTAATCTGTTAAAGAATAATTACAGCATTGGATCCACCTAAAAATGGTTGAAATATATTAATATAGTTCTTTTACGGTTACCTACTAAGAATCTTGAACTAAGCGAAAAAAGTACCTATGTCTTGTAAGACAATCAGTATCACTTATTGGTTATCTGGAGGTATCGGGTATGTTTATTGAATGATATAAAAATACATATATGTGATCTAAAAATATTCATGTTTGCAACAATACATCCATAATATTAAGCCGTTAAGATTAAATATCAAATCTTCTAACTTGTGGAAAATCTAAGCGTTTTCCGCATAACGATACATTTTTCAGGCATCACGAGTCAAACCGGGCGCCGCGACGCGCTGAATACAAATCGTCCATTTACCGACGCCGCTTTTAAAAACGTAAAGCATCGCTCTATGAATATTAAAAATATAATCTCCCACCGGTCCTCGGTCTGATTTGAAAATACTAGTTTATGTTAACGCGTCGTTCTTTTTAGGGATCCGTACTTAAAGGGTGAAACGAAACCTTATACCTTATGCCTCCGTCAATCCGTCTGTCATAGGATTGTATTTTTTGACTTATCTAATACACTTATTTTTTATAGAGTGTGTATTATTTTGGGTGCAACAACTTACAACAATATTATTGCAACTCTAAGACAAAAGTTAAAAATAAATGTGTTACCCTTACAAGAAACCTGTATTTGACGGTCTTTTTAGGTTCTAGTAGGTATTGAATCATAGAAAGATATTTAATTTTTTTACAACAATTACACAATGCATATATTACTATGACTGTAATGATAACAAAGACTATAAATAAACAATATATATATTATAAATAAAAAAAATGTCGTACGGAACCGTCAGTGAGCATGTTCGCCTCGCATTTGGCCAATTATTTTTGTTCGTGATACTTTTAACTGAGTAAATAAAATATCGGTGAAATAATCAGGTCATCTTTTTAACTTTTTCAAAGCATACCTTTATAATGGAACACGGGTGTATTCGTATGTATGTTTATAAACAAGGTCCGCCATGTTTCGAAGTTAGTTAAAGATTTATTTCTTACTTTTTACGAATACCATAAAATTAATTTAAATTATTATGTTATTAATATTACAAAGACGAAAGCATGTGAGGATGTACGTGTGTTTGTGATTCTTTTACGAAAAAATTGTTAGTCTGATTTACAGAGATAGCTGAATGACCCGAATGAACACATATGATACTCATGGTTGACATGACCGAAGCAGGTGGAGCCATGGGGATAAACTAGTAGTGAACAAATATGTGAAAAATGTTAATCTATTAATTTAAAAGCTTTTTGTGATGCTTAATTGAGAACTTTGACTATTCGTAATCAACATAGAAGGTATGTTGATAGTACATAGGTAACTATGTACTATCAACATAACATGTTTTATGTATATATACAGGTATGTAAATACCTGTATATATACATAAAACAAAATACCATTGTAATTATATGAGCAAAATTTGTAGAATATATTTGTGCGAAAAATACCAAATGAGAATCGAACTGAGTTCTCCGAATGGGTCGCCGACTAACTGAATAACATATAAATCATATGAAATATACTTTAAGTACCCAAAAGCACTAACACCTCGTAAAAACACAGGTCAATGCCCCACACATATTAATTAACGACTAAAATCACACACTTACACCTCTCCCGCTAAAGGCAATAAATGCACACCCCTTTCCACACATCTTACACTAAGTGCATAATTTTCGAAATAAAAAAATTAAACCTTCTTCGCAACAGTGCGCTTTTCCGCGTGGTGTTTTTTTAATTTTATACCTGTACGTTTTGAGCGCGAATTCTCGCGTTAATTTTCTTGTGAGCCTAATTACACGGGCTTATTCGCGGCGGGGAGGTGTGAAGAGTGCACACTGCACAAACCTTTACACTCTTTCAAGGGTAAACTTTATACGAGATTTTTGCGCCGAGATCAGGAGCTGCTTTAAATATTAATACCTTGTACATTTTCTTTAAATCGTCGTTAGTAAATTAATTATGAAGATTTCCATTTTTTTTTTTATGATAGTTCTGTAAGGTGATAAAACGAATATAGTTTGACCGGGTTGATGCCACCGCCACTTTTCTATTTGTAGCATGAAGTAGTTTTCTGTATGAAGTTCCTTACAGGTATCCATGGGTGGCAGTGACTACATACCATCAGATGAACTGCTTGTTTGTTTGCTGCGTCAGTTTTATAACAATATATAATAAAAAAATTAACTGGTAAGTAAGCTTACGACGTATTAATTTATGAAATAAACTTTTTCGTCATAAAGTCATAAGAAAATTAAAAAAAAAACAAGTTATTAAAGTAATAATGAATCATATGATATATTTTTACACACTACCCAAAAAAAAAAAACAAATTTCTTTGTATGTCCATACGTAGAAGATAAGCTCGTATTATTTTAGATTAAGATAAAATATTAAAATCAGTTTTGTTTTGTTTTTTTTTGTTAATTTTTTATACCGGCTTATCTCAAACAGCTAAAAGTGTGCAAGGAAAGTCATACCAAAAACCAGGACATAGGAAGATATATGAGCTCATTTTTAACACGTTTTTAGGTATATAATAACATGCACAGTAAATTATAATTCTATATTTATCTATTAAATATTACAGAGAACCCAATGCGTTAGTTAAGTTAAATATAAAAATAAAAGCCATTAACTATGACGAACACATATATTATATTATATTATCCGCGTGTGCAACATCGAATCATCAATTAATCAAATCATCATGGTTTATGCAATTATTTTTATAGTTTGATATATTCTTGTACGGTTTCTTCAGACTCCCGAGCAACACGGCGACGTTTGACAGCGCGAGGCGTGAGCTCGTAACGTTGGCAAAGCGACGTCGGATCGCAATTAAGGATCTCACAACGACATTAATTAAAAGCTTCTTTCCAATCCTCAACCCCTCGGCCCCTCCCCCCATCCCCCGCTAACCCCTCTCCGCCCCGCCGCCATCTCGAGAAACGGCCTAAACTAGCCCTTAGTGTTTGCAGGAAAATTTGTTTTAATTAAGAAATTCCCAGTTTTTTGTTGTCAAAACGATTTCAGATTTTAATGACTATCCTCAGTTGCGGTAAATCTTTTGTACTGAAATTTAAAATTGTTTATAAACTTTCATAAGGCGGGTTGGTAAGAGATTTTTTCGCAAGAATTTTTGCTTAAAAATTTGGTCATTATATACGAAAAATAACAATGCTTAAAAATATATTTCTCTTTTAATGAAAACTTCAACGTTCCTCTACAATGAATTTTTTTGTAAGAAATATTACAAACTTACACGCGTCGCTAAGTACATTCCTGTAAAAGAAATTTGTTTTTTGGGTAGTGCGTACTAGTGTATTAAAATATATCAAATGATTCATTATTACTTTAGTAACTTAGTTTTTAAAAATGTTCTGGTAAGTTTATGATGAAAAAGTTTATTACACAAATAAATACGTCGTAAACTTAAAAAAAAAAATGTTCATATATCTATCAGCTGTTTGAACCTAATGCAATGGGTTTCTGCAAATATTTACCGTATCTAGACTGCGTTTTGTTGACCGCACTGGGTGTTAATGTTATACAAAAAGTGGCTGCTCCACATCTCATATTTTTTATCTCTTATTCACCTCCTGCGACATGTACATAGGATAGGAGAGAGTGGTATTATTCATAACCGACACCAAACACCACTTCCTTTACCTTTAATGTGTAAAAATGTGTAATACGATACCATTAATAGTTTTTAAACTAAATTAATTATATAAAATGGTATGTCTTATACATTTAAATAAAATTTAAATGACTATCTCTGGAATAAGTTTCACAGCGCTCGAATACTTATTACTTTATTTTGGAGAACTTAAAGGCGTAAGTGAGAATGAAATAAGAGGAGGATCTTCTCCAGAGACTAATGTACCAACATAAAAATATTCCAGCTAAGCTCTGAAAGTGTCTAAGAAAAAAATGGAAGACCCTTTGTCCGGGTCCTCTGGGGGTCGCTTAATTAAACAAACGATTGTTATAACGAGTGCCGAGGGCGGACAATAAGCCATTATTGTGTAAAACTGACCTCCCAGCCACGGAAGTTGTCTTTTTACACGTTTTTTAGATGCTTTTCAATGGTTTCGTGGTTTAGACCCGTTGAGTTAATATTCTTTTTGAGCGTAGGTAGCAGATGATCATGCAAATTAATGTTAACTGACGATCATAACGCATATATGAAAGCAATACTTAAAATCCTACATGATATCGATCACAAAAATGTGGCTCTCATTGCATTATATTGACAAATTCTTACTTCTTTAATTAATCTAAAGTATGCGCATATTATTAAGAATTAATGGAAGGATTAAAGCCAAAGATGGTGTTTTCTCTTTACCAACTCTCTCTGATGTCTTGTTTCGGTTTTGTTGTGTGTTGCAGTATCAAATGATATATTGATGTGGTGATACATTATTAAAATGTGTAAGAATGATACACATGTTATGTCATAACTAAAGCATAGCACTAAAGCAACTAAAGCAAGCACTAAAGCAAACTTTAATAAAATAAATAACTAGGTTAGGGAAAGATATATTTATTATTATGTGAATCGGTCTGAACAAAACCTTGTTTACGTAAAGCCAACCGACTTAACGGTCTGAAACCTTTTTCGTTTTCCTTGAGTCGACTTTTTTCGACAAGCACAATACGATTTGTATGGCGAGACTTGACGCTAACTAACTTTCACCGGTTTTGTCTATTTATTTTGTGAGCCAAAATTCCTTTATTTAGGGGTTCATTACAACGCCCCGTTTTGGTTGCCTTGAGGTGCGTTGTAGGAAACATTTGTTTTTTTTTTCAAAAATTAATTGCATAAATTGGACAATGAGGTAACCATTGTTCTGTTATAAAAAACAACAAAATGAATACACTTAATTACTAAGTTCTATAAAAAAAGTTTGCTGCATGCATATAATAGCAAAGGCTTATATTATTAAAAGAACATTCTTTAAGCAGAAAATTAACGCTTTACGCCTTAATTTTCTAGTTTGATAAATCTAGGTATACGTTACTAAAAGAGAAATTGCCAAGAAGAGAGTTTTAAAGTTACATCATACTGCGTTACAGTGAGTCCATAACTTTAACTTAAGGAAGCTCGCCTTTTATCCTTTACGTACTAGTCCAGAATAAATGCACAAGTATTTCGTTTCAGGAAAAAACTATTTAACGTAGGATTATTTAAGAAAGTACGTAAACAGAAACGCTATTGTTAGTTCTATTGAATAAAGACGATTACCACTAAAGCTATCAAAACTGGGTACACAAAATTATTGTCGAGATCGTAATAGACTAGACCCCAATTTCGTGATTATATTGCGAACCGCATCGTTTTATTGTTCTTAGCCTTTACCAAGGTCTGACTGAGAATGCTGAAAAGATGGACGACTATTTTCCCACTGAAGGAACCTTTCTTACAATATTTTCCGTCTGTCTCAGTTTATTGGACACACAAACATTTTTCAAACGTACTCATCAGAAAATAAAATTCTTTAATTATATTTGATATTTTAATGAATTCTTGAAGCATGTGGCGGTGGACATTCTTCAGACAAAAAAGGTTTATTGGTCAAATAATTGGTTAAGGGACACTGATATAATTTCCATCGTTCTCAATGGGTTTTTAGTTATAGATGTTATGTTATGGTTATTTAACTGATAACTTGTATAATTTTTCATCTCGAATAATAATTTAATTTATGGGTTAATTTATTTCCGAATAAACCTTGTATTAATTTATCAAAAGATACAGAAACAGAAATATAATTTATTAAAATATTTTATTAATAAGATATATTCATAAATAAAGGAAAAAATATGGTAAAATCTAATAAAATAACTTTATTATGATTGCGTAATAAAATATGTTTAAAGTCTCCTTTCATGCCAAAAGCTTCCTCAATTAGTAAAGCAGATTTTAACCCAGACCTGAGTCTACTTGGCTTACTTGGACTTGTGTCAACAAATAAGTTATCAAGTATAGTCTACAAATGGCATTTGCTTCGATCAATATAAATCATTAATCTAGAAATAGATGTGTAGTCAAGCAATTATTTGTATATATAGAAAAATCAAACGAGAACACAGACAACCTAATGGTAGATGGCTACTGTTGCCTATGTACAACTATAATGAATGCCAGATAGTATTAGTCTTATGGATACGCTTTTAGCCCTAAGGGCTATGTATGGAATCGTGGGATAAGTATATCTCCCTTACCACACCCTTCAAACTATAATATGCAACAGCGCTACATTGCTGTTATGAGGCTAAAACGCGCGAGGCACTACCGCCTTCAAAATCGAACCACGTATTGTTTTAAGAATTTCAAAAACCTATCTAGATATGTCTTATGTCGTATGAACTTTTTTTATTTTAAGGAATAAAAATCTGAATTCGCTTTACTGGCAACGCGTGGGTTCTGCGACAGTTGACTTAGTACGGTTCACGTCGAAGCCACAAACTATTCTAAAGTCCAACAGTTTTACTGATAAGATCCTATTCCACTGCGCTCTTTATTTATAACAGAGTCTAGTGGTTCTTTTAAAGCGAGTAATGTACGCTTCTATAATCGTTATAAATGTTTGTGTGAATGTAGAAGCAGGCTGGGTTGTGGTAAACAATTTTCTGTGAGTATCCAATTAAATTGACGCCTCTTTGTCTTCAGTTAGTTACAATAAACATAATTGTTGAATCCTTAGTGTTGTTGTTGTGGAATAGTTTTGATAAAAACAATAATGAGAATAAGCGCTTTCGTCACTACGTAAGCTACCTTCTAGAATTTCTTGCAATAGGTGGTCATATAAAAAGACGATAAAATAACCAATATACTACATCATTATACATTGTATTGTAGCCTTATAGTTAAAACTCGGCTCGGTTCGAACCCCAGACACGCACTTATTTTTCTAAAATGATGCACGTATGAATTATTTTCACACCTATTTCTAGCGTGAAGCATTTCTTGCGTTTCGATGGAAGGGTGTGGTTGCCGACACACTTTTACATGAGGC
>DWLI01001846.1:0-14410 GCA_018249915.1 Cecropterus dorantes dorantes | reverse complement strand
AACTGATTTGTGATCGACTTCAGACAGTACCCCCGTTCTAGAAGTTGCTTACAGATTATTACTGACGACCCGCGTGGCGGAGCGGTCACCATACCGGTCTGACACGCAGTGGGTTTCGGGTTCGATTCCCGGCCAGACAGACATCTAATTTACATTTCTGTTCTGGGTTTGGGTGTTTGTGTGTCCATGGCACCCGCGGCTTAGGAGAAAATCCTAGTGCGGGTCTATGAGCGTAGAAAGCGTGTTTTTTTTAAAGCGGACCATCGTGAAAGAACCTTATGTGTGTGTCTTATGGGTGATTACATAAAATATGACCAATTAGCGACTTGCTTTTGGCAGTTGTAAACATCTTCAAAGCAGACCAGTTGTCAATACTAGTAATACAACATCTAAACATATATAATAAAAGAAAAAGATTGGCTTCGTATAAAATTATTTACAATAAAATGAGGTTTGAGAATATAAAAAAGGATTTTTGGTTATGTTTGTCTGATTGTTTTTGAAATCACATCAAACCTAAACTACGGAATTTAAAGGAAAGAAAATATAACAATACAGGAGACAAAAATATTTCAAAGAGATTTTTTTATGTATCTCTCTCGCTCTTAACGTAAAAAAAAGATCTTTAAACCTTATCGTAAATGTACCAGGATAATATAATTATGGAAGAGTTTAACAATTATACCACTTATGATAAAAAATAGTTTGCCAAAGATGTTTGTGTTGTTTGTTTGACCTTGTACGCACGCACTTGTTGTTAAATCATGGGTGGAACCGCCAGACACAGCCAGTGCAACTTGAGATACTTTGAATACAATCTATATGTATACTAATCTATACTAATATTATAAAGCAGTAGAGTTTGTTTGGTTGAACGGGCTTATCTCAGGAACTACTGGTTGGAATTTAAAATTTATTCTTGTGTTGAATCGTAAATTTATCGAGGAAGGCTATATAACATCACCTTACATTTGTGTGTTTGTTTTTTTCTTAGATAATAGCGGGTGAAAACGCGGAGCAATGCATTGTAAATTCAGTTACATTGTTTGCACCACAAAACTTGCGAAATGATGAGTAGTGAAAACAAATAAATCTTAATAAAAATTAGTGCGAAGATAATAAAATCTGAGTGGCGTTGCATGCAACGTTAGAAAGTCGTCTTATTTTTGTGTGCGCGATGAGCGATGCACATCTGGGTCACTGAACCTCGCATTGGTTGCCGACACTTTCATGGTAAATCATTTTTCATTACAGTTTCACTTAACGATATTCATAATAAATACGAAACCCGGCGATTAGATCTATTGTCAGCTGATGTTATTTGTGCACTTTTGTTGCTAACTTTTTATGTGAAATTAGCTGCGAACGGCGGTTACACCCGTGTTTATAAAATATGGAACCTAACTTTAAAATGTACTAACATTTGATAAAATACATGGATTTTTATGTAAATAAAAACATAAAAATTGTGTTTTGATATACGTAAATTATAACATATTTATAAACTTTTACTTAATTTGAGTAGTTTTTTTTTAAAACGATTTCAAACACACACCTATGTTTGCACATACCTATGTTTTTCAATTTTTATGTATTCTCCTCATTCAGTTTATTTTATTTTCATGGAAATATATGCAATCTACAGACAGGCGTAACAGTTTTTTATGTGTGTGTAGGGAGGTTGGTTAGGGTATATTTGTCTCCTACTAAATTTGCGGGAAGCCTTCAGTTTATTGCACCAGATTGCCACAATACCGATTGGGGCTTAAACCAATAATAGTGCAATAAATGAATTCTCGTTGAAAGTTCAAATCAAAAAGTACAGAGAATTCTGCATTATAATAGTTATAAAAGTAAAGCATTGCAGTATAAATGGTTTATACTGCACCAGAAGCATATAATTTATTGTTTTTTTTTAACCTTGTATCTGTATATATATCACAATTATATTGTTATATACATCTTGTATCTATATTACAAATATAGTTCAAAGATCTTTAACTTTTGTAAGCCTATAAGTGCACTTACAATATTTTTACTACAGTATCTGATATCTAAGGCACATTTAGGAGCTAAACTAAACTTATATGATATGAGCTAAACTGACCTGCAGAAGCACTGGGGCAGTTCACCGCTGCCGTACATGGGCCAAAGGAAGGGCGTGTTCCCGTAGCGGCCGAGACTCATGAGGAACTTCTTGCATTCGCGCACACCCTCAAGGCACGGCATGGAGTCGGTACCACCCGCAATAGCATACAGCACATAGTGGATCAAGTTCGCCGACAGCCCCTTATGGCTCAGATACTCCTTGAACGACTTGTCATTCCAATCTACGCAACAGGAAAAGAGACAATTTTATTTTCAGCAAGATGATACACAAATGTAGCTACTTCCATTAATGTGTTCTATTTCAATATCAAAGACAAGTCTTATTGTGCTTGTCAGAACACCCAAGACTTAGTGGTTTTAAACTTCGTTGTAATATATACTTATCTATTAAATCAAAATACATAATCCGGGATTTAGCTAGTATTAGTATTACTTACTATCTCATAACTTTTCGAGAGCAGCTTCGTTTCGATGAGAGGCCCTACTTCTTTTGTGACTACGATTCACGATTGTGATAGCTGAGTAATAAAAATGGACGGCGAATCCCGGACTAACAGTTGTTATCAAAAGACAAGCAAGGTAAAACAAACTATTAATCCTTTTTTTCGCAGATTATAATATAAGCTAAGATTACGAGATAATACTAAGCTTTCCCCTTATTTATAGCTAAAAATTGCGGTACTTTGCATGATTCCTCGCCACGGCCACGCTATGCTTCCTACCTTTAAACTCATTCTCCATCTCCTCCTCGTTGTATCCGACGATGGATGTGAGCATCTTCATGAGCATTCGTTTCTCGACGATGCTGACCGCTTCAGTGGCGAACACGTCGGCGCGGGAACACGGCACCGGCGTCAGTTTGTCCCCGAGCCACGTGAGCACGCGCGTCACGCAACGGAACTCCGCGTAACGCGCGATGTTCGAAGAAATCAACAACTCCACCAGCGGCCCGCGGGAGAACAGGAGCTACGCACCGGAAGCATATTTATTTTTTTCTACTGTATACTGTAAAATATAGTATGTCGGTTGTCTGAATTTACAGATTTCCGATGGCAGCCGACGGTCTGATATAAAAAGTTGTGCCTATGCTATAGATCATCAGTACACCACATCGGATGGCCTTATGACAAGGTTTCAATGAAGAAAACAGAAGTGCTACATTGATGCTAACAGAAATTCGTAACATTTATTCATAATATTATGAACCTTAAAATCTCATGCCATTTGAAGAAAATCCAGATATTCAATAAATTTTATTATACGTTTATCAATCTTACTTAATTCTACACTTTTCAATACTTCATACCAACACCAATGAAAAAATTGGAAACTATGCAGCCTTGGCATAGCACTGGCGCATTTAAATTTCATTTTCGCTTATAACGGTCTATCATTACGTGTACTTAGAGTCTAACAAGATACTCTAGCTGTTGCTGTGTATTTAGCGAACCGGAAGTTTAATTATCACCTATGAGCAGTTGGTTCTTGATTATGCGATTGCTGCTGAGATCGACACCAACTGCGCCGATTCATAATGTCGTGTAGTAGATTAAAACATATATTTCAAACTTCTCTTTAATTTATGAGAAAAACTTATGCCCGGAAGTAGAGCATGAATATATTTCGCCCAATGTCTACAAATGCAAAGTTTACTAACCGTACCTACATTTTAAAAATAAAATTGCACCGTGTGCCAATCCATCAAATATTCACGGTGCGGCAGTACTTTGCAAGGACACGCGAAATGGATCATAAACAGTTAATAATCCGCCTGTTAGTTCGGTCACTACATAAACCTATGCAATTGACAAAAAATCTTGATTGACAATGGAGAACAATCCGTTAACAGATTTCTTGTAGACAAACGTCCAACATGCATCGTAAATTGACTTTTAAGCCTTGACGTAAGCAACGACTGAATATTCATGACGTTACAGATATTCTTGAAAAAGCTTTGAAATTTAAATTTAGACACTTTACTGCGCAAAATTTTGATTCTAATATTTGATGAGAACATAGTTATGAATGAACAATTTTCACAGCTGTGTGCACTACGTTTTCTAATTTTGTAATTGAATTGTTAGCGGTTGAATTTGCGAAAACACATAGTACATGTACTTCACTAACATCGATGTTGGTAATTTTTTGCCACAGTTACCAAGTCGCAGTGCGAAAATTGCAGGATGCGCACTCAGTCTCACAGAGGCTCACCGTATTGCAGTAAATCATCGGGGAACGCTCATATATTAGCTATAAGTCCCTTTAAATAACATTTTGCGTACCCACGGTCTAACAAACTACACTGTATTGGAAAAGCAAAGTGATTCCAATCATCATTTCACTTTCATAATGAAATTAAATACGCATTTGAAATAGCTAAAAATGTTGAAGACCGTTTAAAAAAACACTTATAAATATAATACAAAACCATTCATCAACATATCCTTTCTTATTATTATTATTATTGACATTCAGAGATTAACCAGGAGTTCATTGGAGGTAATAATACTGTTAAGTAGATGAAACTAAAAGGGATAAAAGGCTCAATCATAGAAAAAATGCAATACAATTTGTTCTGTAGTAAAAAAAACACTTAATACGCGAATTTTCATTTGTGCAATTTTCGAATTTTCATTTGTGGAGATCCTTCACTTTACTTGTTTAAGGATTTGGACAATTAAGTATAACTTATGAAATAATAGTGTAAGGTAGCTATACATTTTGAGTCCTTATCTAATTTTAACCATTCTAACCTTTGGTGTCATGTCAATGTTGAATTTTCTATATTCAGAGGCAAAAGTAGCTTGGCTCCAAATCTTCTTCGGCTGCTCTGCCTTGCCATCTTCAGTCTTGCCCTCTTCAGACTCTTCCTTCTTCTCCTCTTCTTGTGGCGAATCCCTAGTAAGATAATAAATAAAGAATTTAAGATTGCTACTGGATCAATATAATGAAGATATTCAAAGTTTATAATGAATATTTCACAAGTTCTAATACAAAAAATCAAGTGGAGATTAGTTTTTTATCATCCAGAAATTTCAATATCATCGTTACATAATAATCTTTACCAAGGATTATCAAAATCCAATTTATTTCATAACATAAGTAAATAAGAAAATATGTAGATCAGAGATCGTAATTTTTTTAAGTCTCTTAAAAACATGTTTTGCATGTTTACATACCAAGTTAATTAGCTATTGCCAGTATTTTTTCCATGACAACACAGTAATTTACAAAAATACACTGAATTTACACAGGTTAATGAATGAACTTACTTTTCAATGTACCACTCTTCAGCCATGTTGTAGACCTGCAGTTGCTTGTTGGGGTCAGAGTTGACCTCTTTGATGAACTTCTGCAGGCCATCAAAGTTGTATGAGGCCCATAGGCCACCATAGTGGTCGCTGGAGTCAAGATGGAGGACATTCTTGCCTATTCTACTGCATGCTGCAGCAACAATAGACTCCACCATACCTATAGAAAAAAATCCCTAATATAGTCATTATTTAAGGCAGCAGTTGGCCAGCTCAAGGCTTATTACTTTTATTTCTCACAGCCTGCTACAACTACTTGAGTCCATGGCAAGTATGTCAATATTTGGTATATATGTACACTAGCTGAGCCTGCGTTTTCACCGCTTTTAAAGCCACTGTAACGTGACATACATATAACCGAAACTTAATACCTTTAATAATTTTAATGAATTATATTTTTTCGAAGAGAGCTGGTAGCAACTGATATTAGAACGTTGAATAACAACATGCAAAATATATCTTTAGTTAAGTTGTAAAAACTGAACAGAGCTTTACTTCTTTATAAGGTACAGGTGACACCCCACAGGCTCAAGCCATCAAAAATAAGTAAAACAATGACTCCAAAATCCCCTTTTATACTTATTTAATACTAGATATACCCTTTTAAAATGAGCTTAAACTCTAGTTCATTCTTTTTAAATACATGGTTTCTGCACTGATGCATTTTCTGAATACAAAGGAACCTTGTCATTTTCTTACCCATAAGCGACCACCGTGCAAAAAATCATATTTAAAAAAAACAAAACTATCCCACGGGAACCGCATATCTTTCATCTTAATGAATAACCTATATGTTGTATCATACTACAATGTATGTTAGTGTCAAATGTAATGCAGTACCATTAAGTCATTCTACTATGTGATTGAGTAACACAGCTATTCTCACAAAATTTATTATAATGCAAGCCAAATGGAAGATGTGCAAGGTGGATTTTATATAATTTATTTCTAATTTTTAATAGTTTTCCAATTGATTAAATTTTTTACACAGTTAATATCTTTCATAAATGTTATCTTTCATAACATAACTTAGTATGATTTTTGCGTTAATACAGTTCTAACTGTGTCAATACATAAAAACTGATCATACTTATAATTTATAAATAACATTATTAATCAATGACTTATATTCTTAAATAATTATCAAAAAACTAAAATGTACTATCATGTCATATGCTACATCACAATATGAGAATATTATATTGTTGAAGTTATTTATTAAAATGGCATTGAATTCATAAAAAGATATTCTGGAAAGCTTATCCCTATGACTAATTATTACTTATTACTTCTCTAAGGAAGTGAGGAATTAAAGGTCAACTTTAACCATTTGTTTATGCTTAGGAACTTTATTACAAATATATAAATAGACAATAGCTAACTCTTACAGCTTAGGCAGGCAGTACTCCAACATCATGAAGAACGAGGAGCTCAAGGTCAAATCTTTATCATATTGTGGTATTCTACTCTAAATTTTATGACAACCAAATCTTATCAAGCTAACTTATCAGCAATATTGCAAAAAAGAGTGGAAATATTGAGGGTTTTATTTTTTTCCATTACCCAGAACAAACAGACAGATGGATAGACAAACAGACAAAAATTTTAATAATGATGTTTTGTTATCAGTGTAGTATATACTTCCTTATGCGTTTAGCAAAAAGCTATGATTTTGATATGACAAACATACACTTCAATTTTATTTATATATATACCTAATTTTCACAACATTCCCTTTTTTTCAACATTGAAAGTTACCAATACAAAAAGCTAGACCTTTTATGATCAAGTAATGACACCTTTTCTTTTAGGAACTTAATATCTCATTTAACTGTTATGTTTCCCTTGTTGCCAAGATTCCAACCCTCAGATTAAATTCTTAAGCCGTATTTCAATAGTCAGTTTATATAAAAGTCAAAAGGACTAAAATACAAATAAAATTCAGAACATTCAACATAATTAATTGCTTATGCCATAAATTTCAAATTAATTTATTACAATCAAATATTTTGATTGTAATAAATTTAATTTTATAACATTACAATGATAGGAACCCCTTTTAATTTTTTTCTTTTTTATGAAACATTTTTTTGACTCATAATGACCATGACATTCGACTGACAGTGTTACCTCATTTTCAAATTGTCATAAGTGCATACATAAATGCTAATATCTAAAGTTCATTGACCACAAAGCAATTGGATCAATAAAATCGACTAAGAATTTATAATATTGCAAAATGAAAAGTACATTCAAGTCCTATCGGTGATAACTGCAATTTAACACCGCTAATATTTGATTTGTATGATGAACGTCTGTACAACAGTTCGCAGAGCGGTAATTAGCCCATCTCACGAACATTATTACAAAATCAATACCAATTTAGGACTGCTTTCTCAACATTTCTATCTGTATGTATGCAACAATTGCACAATTATCTTAACACGTTAACTGGAGCCAGCATATTGAGGCATAGCATGACTAAACGAGTAAAAAAAATAAGATCGATACGTAAGTAGGCTACTATCGCCATCACGCCCGGTATCATTTTGTAGAAAACGTATGACTCACCCGTTCCAACTACGATGACCTGGAAGTCGGTCGGTAAATCGTCCTCCATTTTTTCTTACTTTATATCGTCCACACAATTTAAAATTCTGCTTACAACAAATCTAAAATGTGCTCGCTTTGTTCAAGGGATTTTACTTTCTTTCTCTGACACTAGTCAATAATGACAGTTGACAATAGTGACAACTAAGCAAAAGTTCGTTATTGAATAGTCGGACTGATATTTCAATGATTCTGGTACGAGGTTACCGTGACAGAATTTCAGAAAATAAACGTTATCATTCATCAAAACAACAATTATCACATAGTTTTAACTAGGCGATAAATATGTTTAAATATTTCTTACTTTATTATTATTTCATAAAAGTAATATTTCATTTAAGTTGCATTTATTTACCCAATTACTAAGCCAGTTTTGAATGCTTAAACTTTTTGCCTCCTAATATATACTTTGTATTTAGTTAATTATTGTATGAAATTATATAAAAATATAAAAGTGTATAATATATAAAATAACGGCAGATTACATTAACAATGGATAACCGTGCGTACCAGGCCTTATTGATTGCCAATTTAAAAAAAGGCATTTTAAAAATGTCATTTTGTCAGAGTCAGTCGGCCAGCGTACAGAATACATTTTTGTTGTAGAAAATAGTTAAATAATATTATATGAGAGTTATTAAAGATTTAAAAATGAAAAGTGACTTAAAGTGTACATTTTCATGAAGAAAAAAAGAAAATTATTCGTTATAAAAGACTACATAACCAGGCTATTTTCGTCATTAATATTATGTGCATGGTTTACGATGTTTTATCCGTTCGTTGTGAAAATCGACGCAGCTAATTAATTTGAAACAGTGATTTAGTTGGTGTCAAATTTAATATTTTCGATGACTGGGTGTTTGATTTTTAATAATATTATACCAAGGACATGTACATAACAAACCAGAAATATTCGAGGCATTTGTCGATATCTACGGGCTACGGACTATGCTCTACAACTGGTAGGTACAAATATTTACAAAATTTTGAACATAAAGTAGTGTTATAAAAATTATAAATTGAGCCTAAGTAATACATAAAATAATAAAACTATACATGTCAATATATTTTTTCCTGGTTTGACATTCAGAGCTTACTTTAACTAATAATTGATATTAGTATGTGAAAGAAAAGAAATTCGGTATTGCAGATCTATAATTATTATACTTATAGATCTTTGCTTTCTTTTTTATTTAATATACACTTTTATTATAATGATGGTATTTTAACAACTATTTTTCCTAGTAATCATTAAATGACCTAACATTTAAGTGCCTAGTATTTGGACTACTTCTCCAGGGTCCATTTTAGGTTGACAATAATTTATTAAATAATTAAATACCTAAAAATATATTTCTTGTCATGGATCATATTAAACCATGCTATACTGACATTCTCAGTCTTGTATAGCAGAAAGCAGCATTGTTTAAGCTTCTATTATTCTTCTCTTCTTCTCGTATTTTTTTTTCCAAAGCACTTCAATTAATTAACATATTTACCATCCCTTATAGTGCTTATATTAGGCCATCACCATGCTCCATCAGCCTTTGCCTACCCGCTGGCTGCCTACCCTCTCCAGCCCTGTCCTCTGAATTGCAAGTTGTGGTGGTTGATCACCACAAACGGATTGCATTACAATATCACAAAATAAATTGTCGAAAAAATTACTTGTAATTAACCATTTTCACGATTCACATGTCACCATACCGGTCTGACGTGCAGTGAGTTTCAGAGTTTAATTCCCGGCAAGACAGACATCTGAAAGATGTTTTTTAGATTTCTGTTCTGGATCTGGGTGTTTGTGTATTCGTCTTTGTGTATCCATGTCACCCGCGACACAGGAGAAAATCCTAGTGCGGTGCTATGTGTGTAGAAAGCGTGTAAGCATGTTTTCAATTTTTCCTGATCATACTAGCCATCACTCTATTTGACCCATGATGTCATTGTGTCAGTAAACATTGATAGTAAATAGCCACCAAAAGACTTCATTTACAACTAAAGTCATGTCGCATCAACATCAAAATGGTGAGCCTAGAAAATTCGATTAGTCAAAAATTATTGTAATTTAAAAATTAATACTGAATTTTTATCATAATAAATAGACATTTTGTTTGCTGTCAAAAAATGTTTAGTATTTTATTACATAACACCTTATTATAAAAGTATATATGATGATGTTTTTATTATAAGAATTTCTTTTATTTTAGTTGTAAGTGAAGTATACTAATCTAGTTTAGGTCTAGATAGGCTGCAATTTTTTTTATATCCCCATCCTGGAATCACAAGTTATAACTGGGAAAGCACTGGATCATACTCCATCCTGCATCTATGTATAATGTTGAAGGAGATAAGGGTTAGTGGCCACCGAGTGTCCTCCAATGGGATTGGTTAATGTGCACGAGAGTATACAATCATAGAAGCTGTCATAAAGGTTTGCTACTATCAGTGGACACTCATGCAGCCTTTTTCAATGTTACTTACTACTTTGTAGATTGGTTTTGATTTAGTGGCGAAAGTACCAGCAGGCTGAGTAGGTTCAAGCCCAAGGCAGCAGATTTTAGGGCTGGCAAATATAATGCTATCTTGTTGGTTGTTTTTTATCCAACAAATTCTAAGTTATTTAAATGTTGACACCCTTTTTCTTGATGTTAGCGTTTAATGTTGAATCGGCGGCAATGATAAAATAAGAATAAGCTCGTAGCAGTAGCATAAAGTGCATGGGTCACGAGATAGGCAGCTGAAAATGCAGTACTGGTGACGCTTTTTTTGTTTCCGCTGACATAGATTAATTTAGCTTTAGGAAGGCTGGCGACAAATTCAAATTTTGTCTCACCACTGAATAGGCTATCCTACTAGCGGCAAATATGTAAATACGCCATGTTTTGATTACCAGATTATTATTAGTTAAATACCACGTTTTATTGCTATAAAAATATTCATATCTAAATCCAAATGAAATTCTATTTGTCAGGAATTAAGTTCTTTCTCTTCGTTCTAAACTTATAACAAGATTAATTAATCACGTTCTGTAACAATTAGTAATTGTCATAAATATATTAGTATCATGTTCAATATCGACCTTGACCTAAAAAAACACCCCAATTCCTATTCTGATCATCTTATGAATACTTGTTTACACTCACAGCCGAAATAACGTATCAACGCGCAAAATGACTATCTTTCAGCAAAACGATTATTTCTTTGTTTTCGAGTAATCTATCCGACGGCGATGGCGCCTATCATAACTTGAATTACTTTCTACATAGATAATTTTTGAAGTAAGTGAGGTTTTTCTACCCTAACGTTTTTTCCTGGTCAGTTTTCTATTTTATATCACATTTACAAGATTAAGTGTGATAAATTGCCAATAACATTTCCTTTATAATTATTCGAATAGACAACTTAACGATATGCAGGTAACTATTTCTATTATAAACGGTCAAATTTTTGAACACATGAACAAAAAGTTATTGAAAAAGGTGCGGGAATGCGCGATGAACCTAATTTAAACCGTTGTTCCTTCATCAAATACAGTAGGTAGGTACTTCACCTGCGCTCTATATTTAGTTTCATTGTGTGTTAGCCGAGCTATATTGAGAGCCTGCAGTGCTAAAGCTCTACCAAAACGAAGTTATTAGCCCAAACTCTAAACAACATTGTCAATATTAACTGTTGTACTTCTGCTTATAATCTTTGCAAAGCGTTGTAAACCGATTCGAATGTAACGTGGTCGTAAAGTCGGTACGATTTTCTACAGGAATTAGGTCGACTAAAAGAAAAAACAAAAGATCGTAATGATATACGTATATGAATAAAAGTTCCTAAAATTTGTACGAAAGAAATACGGTTGTCGCTTTCCTCACCCTATACGTATATCCAGATTTGGTAAACATCCTTCCCGAAACAACAAAAATGTTTTTGAAATTTGGATGCTTTTTCCGACAATTTGCGAATTAATTTCTGGATTCTTGACAATTGGAATCGAAGTTCTTCTCTACGTCTATTAATTCCAAGCGACCTAATGTACAATTTCGATTATATTTTTTACTTCATTATAAATTCAGCGAAAGTGTATCTATGATCAATTATTCATGAATGTTACATACATGCAATGGTTTTCCGTTATTTATGAAAATGAAGTTTTGTTGTAGATTCTTCTAGTCTAATCCTAAACATTACCCACAATGAAAATAAACATATCATTTGCTTTCGTTCTAAATCAAATATATAAAGCAGTGATTAATCCACGTGTAATGCATCCCATTATCAACTATGTTTGTTTTAGGAGTTTTTATTGCACATTAAAGAATATTTTATTTTAATAGCGATCACGTCAGCAATTAATCTCAGCCCAGTTAGTTAGTCACAAGCTGCTAATAAATTCGATATCGATGTGTCCTGACGGCAAGGCATCTGATTAACCCGAGTCACCTTATTATTACAAAGGTCAGCAAGTTCGGCGTCGACAGTGTGTACGACTACTGCGAACAAGGAGCCAATTCTGAAAGACAAAAGAAAAACTTATTTATAGCTTTTGTAGGCGTATATCTCGTCCTGATTAAGAATCTATATCGATTAATGAGTTTCCACAATTCGTTTTTTTCGCAGTTAAGAATGAAGATGTTTTTATGTCGTAATATTCGTATCAGAATGCTGAAAATAAGCGTTGAATTCTTAAACCGAACGTATCATATGATAAATAATTGAAGACCCTTACCTACCACACACGTCAGTATTCTGCCTTTGTGGTGCCGAAAAACGAGATACAAAGGGTTAACGTAACAATCCATCCGGTTTTTATAATATAACATCTCTCAAAACGTGTATTTCTTCGTGGATTATTATTTGGACGATCATTATTATTATATCATCATTTGATCATCATCATTACTTTTTACTGTTGTCAACTTTTGTATACTACAATTTGGTTGCATTTTTTGTATCACAAGCAACAAATGGTGTAGTTTCGTTATTTCTAAATATCTCTATAGATTTCAGTTCATGCTTTGAAAAACCGTAACCTAAAAGTATCAGTCTTATGATCGTGTGTCCTTTCGCAGACTAGTTTTTCTTAATATAATAGACGAAACATTTTAAACTTCGTATTTGTACCTATATTAAGATTATACAACCACATATGTACATACATTTACGCTATACCTGTGTTATAGGTATTCTTATGACTGAACTTTATTTCGGAGTATAAATTGCAAAAACGTGCGTTTACTGCACCTTTTAAAAATTGTAATTATACTACCATACATTTAGAAACAAAACCAAAGAACGGGAAACGAAGTAGCACTGGAAAATATCTTTAAGTAGATACATAAGTGTAACTGAAATAAAATCAGTTGTTTTCCGAAAAAAATTTTTTTTTGCTGCAAATCTAAACATTAATCGTTTTAAGAACTCCTCAAAAATTGAAGCATCGCATTCATTCAACAGTTGTGAATAATAAATCGCCGATTATATTTCTCACTCGGATAAAATGCTAAAATGAAAGGAAGTGGTTACTTTGAAAACCTTTTAACAATTTGTTTATCCACACGTCACAACAAAACGTACGCTTTCCGATGATACCCGTTATAATTGACGATAAATCAAATTGACCATGCAATTTGAGCATAATCTATTTATAGGCACAATTACAATGATCCGATGCGTACAGGCATTCCACACATCGCGTCATTGCGACCCGCTCGCAACTATTCTTATTACTTTCCTTAGATCTCTGTGTGTTTTATGTTCTTGTAGACGCCTAACTATTGATTTATTGTACCTACGCTCACGTTGATAAATTCTAGACTATAGGTAAGCCATTTTATGGATAAATATTTTTTGAGCAAGCATTTTTGTATCTTTCCAATATTCCTCACAATAATAAGCTCAGATACAGGTAAAGAATTAATAATTGCAAATGCATAAAGTGATTCTGTTAAAAAAGGAATATTGCTAAAAGTGATAAATTCTTGCTATTGAATTGTTTCAGTTTCTGGAATACAGTAAAAATAAAAGAGGGCGTCCTCAATGCAAATTGCGTCATCATGAATTCTACGATAACCGCCAGGCGTTGTATGGAAAAGATGTTTAAAATAAGTAGGTATCTGACTAAATAAACACGCCTCACAAAGTTACGAAAATATGTTAAAGAACAATGGCTGAAGTATCACACTGAATTATAAACGTTTAATTACCAGAATATTTAAATTACTTATTTCTTATACTTCTTACTACTATACAAATGTAAGGAAACATACTGGAGCTCTTTATTGTCCACGTAATAAACAAGATGGTTAAAAAAAGACAAAGTATTACAAAGAAAAAAGACAAACCCGCTGAGTTTCTTGCCGGATCTTCTCAGTTGAGGTCATCTTCCGATC
>DWLI01001845.1:0-14415 GCA_018249915.1 Cecropterus dorantes dorantes | reverse complement strand
TTAAAGAGAGTTTCAGGCCATAGTCCACCGCGCTGGCCAAGTGCGAATTGGTAGACTTGTGTAACTCTCAGATGTGTAGGTTTCCTCACGATGTTTTCCTTCACCGAAAAGCATTGATAATTAACTTCTAATTCACACATAATTTCAGAAAAATCAATGGTGCCGGGGATTCGAACCAAGGACTCCCGATTGAGAGATTGAGGTTCAACCATTCGGCTGTCACTGCTCTATTCGGCTATCACTGCTCTATAATTTAAATGCGAATGTTTGTGAGAATGTATGTGTGTTTGTGTTACTCTTTTACACAAGAAGTACTCGCCAAATTTCGCCAAAATTTGGTATACAGATAGTTTATAACGTACATTAACAAATAGGATACCCATTGTTGTAGCAGACGTGTATAAAACAGGCGGAGCCGCGGGAATGACCTAGTTTTTGATACAAAAGTTGTAAATCATAACTTCGTATAAGCCGAAACCGTTAGCGGAAATGGAAAAGACTTAGTAACGGTTCATGTTATCATAAAACTTCGTCGACAAAAAATAGCAAATTCAGTAAGAACGAGCATGACGTATATAGCAAGTCGCCATTTTGATCTGCATTTTTATTGAAACTACATATAAATTATTTGAGCAATAATACTTTATATTCTCCAATGTTTTGCTTTTTGCTATTTACCGACAAACCACGTACGCAAGATTAATATAATTTAGGGGAATTTGGAAGTATCATCTTCTTAGAAACCAAGTATAAGTACATTTTATTAATATCAGTTTAAAGTTTGCAATTTCAACAAATTCGGCCTTTTTGTACAATATTTATTGAAAAAGTTAAAACATTACTTGATCAGCATTGCTAAACATTGTTTGTAGGTTTAATATTTATTAAAATATTTTATTTTATTATATTTTAATGTCAAAGTATGAACATGTCTATGTTGTGATAGTGAAATTAGCATAACTAACGTTGTCATTGCTACAGAACACACGTTGCGAAATATGTTTTCCGCTCCCTACATACATTGCAAGTAATTCCATATTAGTTTGTCACTTACGTATTGTAAGTTAACTACAAATGTAAAGTTATATGCACTGTATACTTATTAGTATGTCGACACTGAAAACAATTCATTGACGTATGGAATCGAAAAAAATCGACAGTAGCTATTACATAATTAAATTCATTTGATTGATGTCGTTTGTCACTACAGAATAAAACATACCTACTTGGTAAAAGATATTTTGATAAATTATTCAGAACAAATTAATCAATTTGTTTTCATTTAATCTGTAATGGATTTTTATATGTGGAACAAGCACGATATATCGTTAACATGCCTATCGATCTTGAATTACCTTAACCCAGATATCGATCTGGCGTTTCCTACTTAAAAGCTTCTAGAAGTACCTATTGTAAGGTCTGTCTATTATCATCGAAGAAGCAAAAGTATCGTATGTAACGTAACGTATGTACTTACTGTTTTAAACTGAAAGCCATCAAGTTTGGAATCCATCAATAATGTTGTTATGAAAAAAAAATGTTTCTAATTCGGCATACACTTTATTCAAAGTAATATGGAATACGATGCTGGTTGTATAATTTTGTCAAAGTTTGAGTTTTAATTCACATTGGATTAAAACTCAAACTTTGACAAAATTATGGATTCATAGCTACGTTCGTGTAGATTTTACTTGGTGATACTTGTGGATCATTTACAATATTCGTTAAAATAAAATTACTATATGTTAAGTTACATTTAATATTTACATATACTAAAATAAAACTACCGCGTGTCTGTACATCACATGTATTTTTAAAAATAAAAACTTTATAGCACTGAATTTTGGATAATACCTAAGTACCTAATATTTGAAAATTTGTTGTCTGTCTTTTTGTCTGAGTGCTTAAAATAATATCTATTCTATTTATAGTTTACTAGCTGTGCCTCGCGGTTTCACCAGCTTTTACATAAAAAATATAGCCTTTTTCGATATATTAACTATTCAACACCAAAATAATTGTTCAATTTGAACCAGTAGTTCCTAAGATTAGCCCGTTCAACCAAACAAACTATTGCTTTATAATATATGTATAATGTATATAATAGTATAGATTAGTATAGATATAGATTGGTTTCTCTACAAAAGCAATTCGCAATTTCAAAACGTTAACTTTAATTCTATTTTGTTGTTTCATTATACTAAATTCCCACGTGTCCATTACTGAAACATATAAGTTTGTGAGCGGGGTCACATATCAGAGTAATGAAATTTGTGAAGGTCGTCCTTGGGCAATCTTCATTAAAAAGAAATACAGTTATTCAAGCGCCTCTTGTAAGAAAACTCTATACCCTTACGATGAAATTCAAGTGCATTTGGATATTGATATGTGACAAAGTCAAGTACATGCTTCAAGTGATGTTAGTAAGGCATTGCCTGTATGCATATTTATACGTTTATACGTGCTTAATAAACGGGACTTTCCTTTAAAAACTATATTAGAATATTGCTCATTCAAATATGCGCTTTATATGTTTACACCAAAACATAATTACCACATACTTTTCGTTGTGACAAACTTGAAATGCTGATATTATTTACAAAATTTATACGATAGTAAATTAATAAAAAAATACATTGAAGGTATATATAGATTCGTAAGTGAATTTGTAATTTAAGCGTTCCATGGCATTAAATTCTCGAACCTTAACAAAATTCCCTCTTTCGTCTTCGAATGTATAATCATTAAGATTTTAAAGATCATAAAAAATAAGACATTTATTTTCTGTAACCCAGTTATATTCCGCTGTTTGTTTAAAGCATATAAATAAATATTGTGATTTAGTATATTTCTTTAGTATTAAGTGAAATTATTTAATTTTATCTATGTATTAAACATATTTGTTAGTTTTGTCTACCCGTATGTATTTTTAAATAGATTATTTACAACCACATTCCTTTGGAAAGTTAGTTAAAAATAACTATCTATTACAATCAGGCTGTACCTTAACATTTGAATGAAATACAGAATTTAAACGCATACAGTAATATTCAAGATGGTACATAGCGCACGTATTATCGCTTGTGAAAGTCTTTGAATTACCAACTCTCAGTCATCGACATTAGTGTCGATCTTCGAGTTGACTGACCTTAGCATGCAGACGGGCGTCTACTAAAAGTTGATTGCCTTCATTCATTGTTTCAATATTTGGGTATTGTAACAAACAATACACTTGTACTGGTAATAATATTGATTTATTATATTACCTTTTGTGTGTTAGCAATTATTTTTAATCCTAATCATTTCTTGATATTGATTAATTGTTATGAATGAATGATGATAAATTATAAAAAGTGATTCGGCAGCGAATTGTACTAGAGGTTCGGTGCGGGTCGCATGTGGGGGCGTTGACCGCAATATTGAGCGAGCGCGAATGTCTCACGTAGTGTTAATGACCTTTTTTTTGGCTGCGCTAGCGACGCTTTGCAACTAAAGACTGGCAACTTAGAATTTTTTCAACTAAATTATTTGATTTTAATCGGGCAACGTATCGATTATAGACTCTATCGGTGTATAATTTAGCAATGAGATTAGTTAGGCGCCTCTACTTTACATTCGCTTTAATGCAAATAAAATCAAACATTAATATGTTACAAACTTAGGTTTGAATAATCTCTAACATCGAATTTTAAACAGTATTTAAAATGGTTTTATTAAAATCCGAGAGATTAAATTATATTTATTGTGGGAAGAATTTCTAGCGCCTGAGGTGTTTTAGTGTATTTTTTGTGAATGTTTCGAAGCTACCTAGATACCAATCTATTTGAAATTTTTTGTTAGACGACAGAAATTGATTAAATTGATGTTCGAGAAAAAATAGCTTGTGCTATATTTTCCTCATAATTGTAGTTTAGAAAACTGAATAAGTATAATATAGTATTTTGCATTGTACTATAATTACACTACATCGCGTGTTGTAAAATGTATGAATTGCTCGATATTAATGTGATCGATGCCAGTGAATGAAATGATATTGCAACGTAAACAAACGAATACATGAGGCCACGCGCGCCCACGGCTGCTCACCGCCCCCCGGTATGGCGCGGTGGGTTTGTGAGATCCTGAGATGCGAGCCATGCAGGGTTGCCGGCGCTAACGTGCCGATAAAACAATTAAAAAATGAAAGTTCCTAGGTTTTGTGCATCTCATATATTTGCCAAAAATAGTTTAGGGGACTGATAATAAGAAATAATCTGTTTGTGTGTTTCAATACCATCAAACCAAAGTGCCGAATTGAATTTAAAATATACCTATTCACATCACAAATACATTCCCGTTTAATCTTAGTTTTAAAAAATCCATCTATTCTATCTTAACCTGTTTCAATTTAAAGTAAGAAATATTTTTTCTAATATTATTTACGTCGTCCGTGATGGTAACTAAAATACTAAAATAGGTATTTCAAGACTTGTTGAATTCAGTTTTAAATTGGATAAAATAGATTTTTTAACGATTTTTATTTAAACGCTTTTGGTTTTTGTACATAAAGACCTGAGTTAATTGTACATACACAACTTGTAGAGCAGGTTAAAATAACTTTGGTACTTTACTAAAATGATAACAGTTGGAATAATGTAAATTTCACACACAATAGGCGACGCAAGCCCACAATGAAGTTTTCACCTATGGTGCAACGCAAGGGTTGCACCATCTCCAACGCAGTATAGTGTATTCCTCGTAGTTCGTTTAATTAAGGCGCTTGCTAGAACCTTCAGCTTTGGCTAAAACTTGTCTAGTTGATGCCGAAGGTGTTTTTTTGGTCGAAGCTGGCCGAAGCCGAAAGCTTCGGTCGGACACTATTAAAGCCATAAAATTTCCGTTAAAATGACAATCATTTTGTCATTTATCATGTAACATCTTTCTAAACTCAGTTTAATCTGTTGCACAAATTAAGTAGATGTATTTTCTCGTTTCCTCTAAAATATATACCTATTATGAATTTTGACGTCAATGGTCTTATCCATTCAATTTGCAGTCAAAGTACCTGTTCATATTAAATTTAATAGCTAAATAATAATTAGTCTCCCTCACCACAAACTTGTTAATGTATTGTGCAATCAGGAATGCAATCAATAAAACCTTTACACTATTATAAGATTGTAACGGAGCTATGTCTGTTCCATCAGGCGAAACCGGGTAAATTAATTTTGAAGTCATACCTGTATTTAGAAATATATAGCTTGATCACCTATAAAATCTATAGCTGGGTGTTTAATACATTAGAGTAACGAATTAAACTAATAATTAGCTGTAATGTTAAGATTTTGGCGATAAACTTGGTACTATGGTCTCCATGCGGTTTTTTGTCACTAATTTGCCGATTTCATTGCAAGCTGGTGACAGACACTAAAAATCTAGTCTTCAGTTTTTATGCACTTGCTTTTATGGGCCTTTAACGTAATAGGGAATCTTAAAATAATTTGTAGTGGTACTTATTTAAATACATTGCATTTGCATTGTTTTGCAACCCTAATTCGTCACCCTCGCCCACTACTAAAGAGTTGCCTACAATATTGATTTACCAAATTTAACAATGTTTTAACCGGACGATACCCATCTTTGTAATGCATGAGATGTTGGAAGGTTTATTTTTTAAGTTTGTATCCGTAAAATATCGTGATGCATAAATTATGATAATAAACGCTTTCTACACTATTACATATACACAGGGTACAGAGTATACTAGAATAACTAGTATTATTGGCGCTATGGCCACACACTCAAGTTCTATGCTTCGAACAGAATTTGAGTAATTGTGATCTAGGGGTCGTCATATTTGTACAAAAAATAATATCTAGTTACATATTTAAAATACTATTGAAATAAAGAGATATATACTAAATAGCCACGACACAAGTTTTATCAGGTGGTAAAAGCAGTGTAGTTCGACCGGGCAGGTACCTCCGCCACACCTATTTCTAGCATGACACAAATTTTACGTTTCGGTAGAAGGGTGAGGTTGCCGGCTCACTTATATATTTCGCGACCATCTTTATACTCGGAAGTAGCAACGCATCTGTGATCGACTCCAGTTAGAACCCCCGTTCTATATGAAGTTGTTTGCAGATGTCCATAACCGACAGTAACCACATTTGGTGGACTACATGCGAACGAGCTACTTAATCTAATATTTAAAAAAAAACAAGTAAAACTACATACCTACATGTAACTATTTTTTCATACGTTAAAATATTTCAAATCGTCGACCGTTATTATACAAAACTTATATCAACGATCGCTGTATCAATTATACATTAAGCATTTTACAAGCACGTAGCCATTGGCCCTTATTGATTCAGCACTGGATTAATATCCGAACTCATATAGGTTGTTTAAATCCGCTATTAATAAACATTTCAATAATTCAATACAAGGTCAGTGTGTGCAACATTGTTTCTATAAAATATATGAATGGACTTATGTAGTACGCTTTTAGTGGTAGTATTAAACGGTCATTTCGACATCCTTGCGCACAATGTCAAGGCCACGCGGAGACATTGATTAAGGACATTTTTATTCAAGTCTAGATCGCTACATGTTGATTTTGCGGTTTATGTATGTTTGGAATGATTATCACATAAGCCATTGACTTTTCGGCAGCCATTAATATAATTTATTAACATACGTTTACAGCGTTAGAAATGTTTGTAACTTTGGTGGAATTTTATTTACTGTCAGTTTCTCATTCATTTTTTAAAGGTATAAATACCACTGTCATGATGTAGAAGTAAGGTTCACGTATGTTTGAATAATACTATAATATATCTAAGTTTCTAATATTAGCATAAAGCAAAGTAACTAATAAAATGTATATCTTTTTTTAATATTCTTGTCGGTCCTGGTGAGTCACGGAAACTACTGATATTAGGATCACTTAAAATTTAATAGCTTTGAAGGAAAAACATAGGCTGCAAAAATGTATTTATTTATATGCGTGGATGGTTAATACTAATTGTAGCAGAATAAATTTAACATACAATTAACCAACAGGTATCTTTTTCATTACAGGAAAAAGGCACATCATTACCAGCGCAACGGCTAAACAAATATCCATCCAGAGGTTTGCTGAAACACATATTACAACAGACGTACAACCAAGCTGTCTCTGATCCTGACAAATTGAATCAGTACGAACCGTTTTCACCCGAGGTATGTTTTAGTTAATTTACTTATACCTAAGGTCTAAATATTTTTTATTACCTAATTCATTTTTAATTGATATTCATTTTCAAGTGATGTGAAATTCGTACATTACTTGGCTGGTGTCTTACGGATTTCGTCATTTATTCTGTCACCTCATGTCGTAGTAAAAATAGCATTAGTAATGAACGTGGTAATTAAACAAGATCCAGAATTAATTTATTTCAAATATTTTATATATATCTATTTCGATTCAATAAAGTTTAACTCTGTGAAGTCATAATTATATTTCAAAGTCATACATATGATAACTAGGAATTCAGTCGCCAATGTTAATAAAATATAGGAATTCAGAATATAAAACGTGGCTATGTGTTTTTCCAGGTATATGGAGAAACTTCGTACGAGCTAGTATGTCAGATGATTGACCAAATAGATATAGGAGCAGAAGATGTGTTTGTGGATTTGGGATCGGGCGTGGGTCAGGTTGTACTACAAATGGCAGCCGCAACACCTTGCCGGATATGTTTCGGCGTAGAAAAAGCTGAAGTGCCTAGTAAATATGCAGAGGTGAGACACAATACTTTCATATGAGAGTAAAAGTAAAAATGAATATGAAAAATATTAATTCCCGGCTTGTGTGTCCGTTTAACTAAAATATATTTGTTTTGCTGTTACAGAGTATGGATTTACATTTTAGAATGTGGATGAAATGGTACGGAAAAAAGTTTGGAGAATATAAATTAATAAAGGGCGACTTTCTATTAGATGAACATAGAGAAAAGATAAATGCAGCAACAATAGTGTTCGTAAATAATTTTGCATTTGGACCTCATGTAGATCATCAGTTGAAAGAGAGATTCGCAGACCTAAAAGATGGAGCGAAAATAGTATCATCGAAAAGTTTCTGCCCGCTGAATTTTAGGATAACCGACAGAAATCTTAGTGATATTGGGACCATCATGCATGTCAGCGAAATGTCACCGCTCAAGGGATCCGTCTCGTGGACGGGGAAACCTGTATCATATTATTTACACATTATAGATAGGACCAAATTGGAGAGATATTTTCAAAGACTGAAAAATCCGAAACTCAAGGTCAGCAAAAGGGTCTGTTTCCAATCACGTCATCTTTCTTATTATATTGTTGTTATTTATCTTTTATTATATTTATGTATATATTTTATAATATTTGTAAAGCATGATTGTTGTCTTGTGGTGTCTAGTGTACTGCTTGTGTGCTTTAGTAATATATTGCTTAATGAAATATTCATTCAGAGCATAATATGCTCCTTGTCAATTGTCCAATAATATCAAAGACACAGTAAATATTCCGTGTTACAATAATAATGTTGAATTTTGATTAAAATATTTGTTTAAACTGACAGTTAAAGGGAGGATTAATGACGTTTATGATATTTCAGGGTGCGCAAAACGGAGACGATGGTGAGGGTACGAGTAAGCGTCACCTAAGTGCGCCGCCCACACGGCAACCCACGCCGGACTTGCTCAATGGCAATAGCAACCACAGCACCGGCTCGCTGCCCGAGCGTCGGCAGAAGGTCGCCAGGCCACGGGCGGTTAGGTAAGGAGAGCTTTCTACTTAGTTGTTAGGTTGTTAGGTCGTTAAGTCAACTAAATAGGACCTAACTGTGTCACACAACAAACACGGTCAAGAGTTGATTAATAAAATATTAACTGGAAATACAAGACTATGTAACCATTAATATAGTATCGCCAATATTTTGATATTGTCAATATCTCGTTTATTTATAACAATAACATAAATATTAGGCTTTTTCTTGATTGTGCATAGGCCAATTTTTCTAAGGTTTGAGTTTGAAAACAAGGATGGTGTGAAATGCGCAAGCGATCGTGTTGGTACCGCTTTTTTCTGGCATGAATAGTGACTTCTGTTGCAGTTTTTCTTGTTTTTTATCGTATATTCTGCATAATCTATTGGCAAATTAGATTTCTTAGTAACGCGAGCCTATCGCGTGTCCTTAAATTAAGAGATTTAAAGATTTGATTATGGTTAAATTAAATTCAATGATAAAAGCTTTTGCCGACCAACATGAAATAGGGGTGACATTAATTGTAGTCGGAATGGCGTTTATATATTTTGGTTTAAAAGCAATTGTAGTATTTTATTAAAAGCCTGTAATTATTATTTTTGCACTGAAAATCGCACAGAAGATATCACTGGAATTTGGAACTGCTTTCAAATTATTTAATCAAATTTCTTTCGCGTGTTGAAATAGGATACACAGGACTAATTTTAATTTACTCAAACCCATATTTTTTATGGTCTTCTGGCTTTAATAGCAACCAGTGAAGGTGTTAACCATTCGCAGTTGCGTGTATAACATGTGATTGTGAATTGAACTCTAATCTAATATACGCTACTTGGTCGGGCTTCATCTTGTGTAATTTTATGTATCATTTGCCGATTATATCAAAAAGCACTTATAATTAAATTACATGATGCTGCATACTTATATTAACCGACACAAATGCTACAGAGATAACGACGCGTGTGTGCACATGTTAAGATATCGGAAACTTTCAGTTTGAATTAGTATGACAAGAGTGTATTATTTTTTTAAAGCAACGATTGATTTTTTATTTTCTGCGAAATAGATACAAAAAATATCCTAAACAACATCAACGCGTTAGGAAGATCATTTACACCATGACTTTTACAGTAATTCAGTAGCGATATTATTGCAAAAGGAGCACGTTGCAGTTGGGATAATGTCGCGTCATCCCAAAATTTATTTAGGCTCCAAAACCTGCTCCCTGACTACGTCTGTACAGATGAAAGTTAACAAAACATTGCTGAATCGCTGTAAAAAGTCGCCTTACGGGGTTAAGGGGGAAGGTAGCGTAAGAAAACCAAGCCTGATAAGTGTCTGCTTAATACATATATATTTCTATAGATACCGTTAAAATGATTCATGTGTAATTATGTGAGTAAGTTTTAAAATTGTTAATATCATTAAAATACAGTAGTTTATAATATATAGTACATATACAAGTAAGGTATATAATACGAAATATTGTCAATAATTCACGTGTACGTGCAGTAGCTCGTATATTTAAAATCATATTACATGTTTGTAAATAAATAGTCAAAATCGATTATAGCGACATTAGTTATAACGTCCGAATGGCAAAATCCCGGCCGGTAAAGTAAATATACCCACCTATCGCTTATAACGATTATCGGATATAACACTCTAATTTGTATTGTGGCTTCAATGTCGTTATGTTCGGTGTTAACTGTAATTGGTTGTATACCAGGGGCGAGAACGGTCGGACGCGCGCCCGCGCGGCGGTGGCCAAGCGGCGCGTTGCGCGGCGGTCCAGCGACGAGAGCGACGAGGAGTCCAGCGGCACGGACGACGCGCCGCCCGGCCCCGAGCCCGCGCCGCGCGAGTGGGGCGCGCCGTGGGCCTCCTCATCGGATTCCAGTAAGTATTTTAGTCACAGACAGTCTTGATACACTTACTTGTCTGATACTAATGTCCTGATTATAAACTTTAAGTGTAATTCATTCGAAGTTTGTGTATAGTTTATCAGTTTTAATGTCTTTAAAGGTTTAAGCTACACTAAACTGTCATGTTACTGTTCAATTATTCTATCTATCTAGTCACATGTCGACGCCGTTAACTGAACTTGTCATATCTCGAAAAAATACGGATTTAGCTTATACACAGAAATTAATTACACTAATCTTAGAAAGGTTTCATAGATTCGATATAATAGTTTTTGGTACAAAATTCGATATTAACAAAATAAGATACTAGCGGACTATCTAATTCAAAAGTTAGGAATATTTTAAATAGTTTTTTGGCTCTGATGTAAACTTGCATTGCATTGCGAGAGTCTTAATAAATATGAAATATCTAGTCTCAATAAATTTTTAATTAAGTTTTTGTCGATAAACTTCGGACCTTTGTTGGACTATTGGACAATAGGTTAATTATATGATGTAAACATCCACTATAAAGGGGATTAAACATTGTGGGGGTTAAATGTTTGTATTATCTCGGGCAACAACTCGTCGTGAATAGAATCAACCTAACGCTATTACCATTATGTACTCAGTGATCGTATGAACGCAACGATCGTGTGCAACACATTTAACAAAGAGAAACAAGTACTATATTGTATGTTCTCCCACAGATCGCAGCCGTCGTTCAGCGAGCAAGCGCAGCGCGAGCGCGGGCGGCGCGCGGAGCCGGCGCGCGCAACGCGCGAAGCGACGCCGCGCCGCGCCCGCCGCCATCGCCGGCCTCGACCTGCTGCACTCCACCACGCTCGCCTCCACGCTGCGGAACGGCGCCGTAAGTATTGCTCGCTTAACGCTCCCTTCTATATATATACATGAAACAGCCATTATGATAAATAAAGAAATACACAAATACGATAAATTAACATTGCAACGCCCTAAAAATAAATTATCCATAATTAAATCTAAAAGTGTGTTCTGTATGGGACACAAAATTTATAATAAATTACCTGAAAGTATTAAATCCTTAACTGGACATATGTTTTCTAAAAAATTGAAAGATTTTTTAGTTGGGAAGGTCTTTTATACAGTTCAAGAATTTTTACAAGATGTAAATTGATTGATTAAATTTGATTAAAATTTTTGTACAGGAACACTGATAAAGCGATTCTAAAAACATTTTTTTATGAAACTACTTATCTCCTTTATCACTGAATAAACAAAGATTTCTTCTGTGGCATAATAATTTCACAACATACTGCCAAATCACTTCGTTTGTTTAGTTTTTTTATAAAGTTGAAATCGCTAGTTAACTACCGGCAGTTGACATATAGAACCAACGCCATGTAGGATAGGTTGTACCTGAAGCTCATCACAGTTGCATTGCCACTCCTGAGGACAAAGATGATGTTGATGATGATCTCATATGAAACAAACAGTGTCTGTTCACGTTTTGTTTATCAAGTCTATCTTTGTTTTAGCGTTTGAATACCAATTTCAAAATATTAATTACGACGATTGAGTAGTTACCACTACTATTAATTTTTCATATTTTTTTTCCTACTAAGGGAGTGCTAAAACAATGAATAAAAAGCACTAAATTACTTAGCTCTGGTTTTTTACATTTCTTACGTCTCATGATAGTTATATAGTTGAGCTCGGAGGGTAAGTGGATCACTGGGTACATACAGCCAATGCATATATACAAATGGATTCGATCCCAGGAGACAGTGCCGCCGCCGGGCTGCGTGGGCCAGCGGCTGTCGGCGCTGGGCGTGCAGCTGCAGCCGGCGGACCGCCTGCACTCCGAGCTGGACATCCCGCGCTCGCCGCACACGCCCTACAGCCTGCAGCTGCTGCTCGACATGTTCCGCGACCAGTACCTCGCGTTCGTGCAGCGGATGAACACGCCCGAGTACGCTAGGGACGTCAAGCTGCAGATTGATAAGGAGAAGGTATGAAAAACACTTTTATGATTATGAACACTAAAAACATTCGCAGAGAAAGTCTGAATACTTATTTGACTTAAATTTAATGTAGAGACAATCTGAATACTACTAGTAGTTAAAATATAACACACAATGTAACGCGGCAATATTCAAAATTATAGTTATATCTACAAAATGTATGTAAGTAATCCTATAAGCATTGTTTTTAGATACAAATAATAAAATATTTCTATAAAAATCATTGTCGTGATTATAACACTGCCACTGAATGTGTTTTTTCTTACACAGGAGAGAAATCAAAAACTAAAATCACGTGCTTCCCAACTCGATAAGCAAATAAACGTTTTAATTAGCGATAGTGTGGCACTTTTGAAAGCGCGCATGAGCGAGCTCGGCATCCACGCCAATAATACCGTCGACCTGCTGGCGAAAGCGAAAGAAATTGTAGGCAGGCACAAAGAGCTGCAAAGTAAAGCTAGCAAGTTGCAGGCACAGGTACGTAAAATTAATGAACGTAATTTGCGTTTGTATTTTACGTTATTATGTTTTGGTTTTTCTTATTTCCGAGAATATACTTTCTAACACGCCTAATTACTTGTAGGTTAATAATATAGAGGCTGAACAAGCAATGCTCGTTAAACAACGAACTTTAGAAATAACGGAAAAATATAGGCAACTGGGACAGATCCCTCCCGACGCCGAAATCACGCAAAGCATAGCTCACGATTGCATATTGAAGGAGATATCCGCGACACTCGCGCACAGGAAACGGTTGCACGCGCAAGTGGGCCACTTGCAAAACGAAATCATCCAGATGGAGAGGGCCAGTGAGCAGCAAAAAGTGGCTGCGCCGTCGGTGCCGGTCGCCACGGTGAAGCCACATTCGGTGAACTCTAAGCCACGGAAATCACGTGACCATCGCTCGCGTTCGCAAGACTGGCCGGAAGTTCCTGAAATCGGAAAAATCGAGGAGCAAAATCCAGAGGTCCTCGCCCAGAAGATACTGGAGACCGGCCGCCAAATCGAGGCCGGCAAGATGTCCAAGCCGAACGTCGCCGTCAACGGATACCAGAGGGAACCCGACAGACATGGTGATCATAGGTACATTTTGCATGATTTTTACCATTTTATTTTAGATTTTTTTTTATTATCGTGATAGAATGTGCACTTATATTCTTTTGCCGTTTACTTTAAATTTTGAATTATTTTTTGGTCTGCAATAATTTACCAGCCTCTGTGCTATCAGTCTGTGTCAAGTTGCTACCGCAATGTTTATTTCGGTTTCTTTTTTTTTATTTCAAGCATTTATATATTTTGTTCTTTTGTTTCGCGCTGATAGAACCGTATTTAGTCATGTGAAGTAAACAAAAGTTAATAACACACTCCGTCCCGTATCAATAAAAAACATACAAGAAATATATTTTTCGGTCCATAAAATTAATACTCATAAAATTTACACATGCTTGTAAGCCGCAAAATATTAGTGAATATAGTTTTCTTACGTTTTTTAGCCGTACAATGAAGTTTCGAAACAAAATTAATCGTATAGAGAAAAACGATACACACAAAAAATCGTACTAGTCACGCGTCCCGTGCCGCACGTTTAGGTATATAATTTTTTATCGAAACGGACGGAGGGTGAGGTAGCGTAGCAATGTATGTGTGGGCGGCACGGCAGGCAGCAGCAGCAGCCGAAGGCGGCGGTGCACCGCGCGCAGCCGCAGCCGCCGCGCGCCGCGCACGCGCCGCTCGC
>DWLI01001844.1:0-14418 GCA_018249915.1 Cecropterus dorantes dorantes | reverse complement strand
CATGGACATTTGTAAGCAACCCTAGGTAAGATCAAAGTTTCACCTCACGTTAGCCACAGGTGCGTTACTACCCTTGAGGACTAAGATGGAATGCCTCGAAAAGTATGTCGCCCTTACCACACCCTTCACACCAGAACACGACAGCGATAACACTGTTGTAATAAGGCAGAAAAAGGGTGTGGCGATGGTGCTTCTGGAGTAGAACCACAATTAGTTCTACCACCTTCAGAATGCTCATATTATAGAAGTAGCAAGACAGTGGCTGGCTCAATTTCATACGAGGCGACCATCTTAGTCTTCGGAAGAAACAACGCATTTGTAATCGATCTAAAATAGAATCGATGTTCTAAATGAAGTCCGTGGAACTACTAAGCATCAGGTGTACTGCACTGAACTGTCTGTTAAAATAAAAAAAGCAAGTGAAGTAGCAATCTATCTGATGGCGTGGCCACTGCCGCTCTTACGTCTTATCTGGGGTCGGCTACTGTTACTATTACTGAGGACTTAATTACTAGTCGTACGACTCTTTAAAGTGTCCCTTACTTATCACACCAGAGCACAGCAGCGTCAAACGATATTGCTCTAAGGCACGATGTAGTCACACCGAAGACCAGCGGTGATCTATTAAACTGGATGGAAATATTAAGTTATATTTTCTGTTTCCAGTCCGCCCGAGGTTTCAAGCCTTCACATATAAAAATGTAT
This sequence comes from Cecropterus dorantes dorantes, assembly GCA_018249915.1. Taxonomy (NCBI): domain Eukaryota; kingdom Metazoa; phylum Arthropoda; class Insecta; order Lepidoptera; family Hesperiidae; genus Cecropterus; species Cecropterus dorantes. The sequence continues at coordinate 13,713 of DWLI01001844.1, read as the reverse complement.
CTTTTACCAACCGAATAGTTTTGGTACAGAAACGCTCACAAAAATAATTACCCAACCGTATTTATCTAATAAATAACTACTAAGCACGTATTTTCTCCAGAAACCGGATCTACGAGTATTCCTTTTACACCTATGGGAGCTCCAATCAAAACATCAATTTAGTCGGTATTATAAAATAAGATCGGATACATTAATTAATCAAGTAAATACATGTTTCTAGTAATAAGAATAAAACCTAAACCTTTTATTTTATTCCGTCCGATAAATAAACAAAAACATTTAAATCAAAACATCCCAGATTGCTTATTATCGGATCATATTATTTTTTACATTTGTCACAACAATACGAATCGCGAATTGCGGGGAAAATGATCTGTTCCCTGTACAATCCTCCAACAAAGTTCCACACTACATAATTTTTACTACACGAGAATAGAGCCTCTATTCCGATTGAAATAAAGGTGATATTTCTGTGAGGAATGTGTGTTGCAGAGGTTAGGGTGGTGCACACTAATGAGCGGTGCGGTGTAATTAACCGCGGACACAATAGCGCTGCCAGCGCCAGCCGCCAGCCGCCAGCCGCCCGCCCGCCGCGCTCCGCTACGAGGCTACAGAGAACACTCGTTCGGTTTTTGATTGTTGCTTAAATTAGTTATTAAATCTTAAAGCTACGTGCTATACTGCTATTATCTGTTTCTTGGATTACTAAGAAATGATTTTGTCTTAAATGTCATAACCTAACATAAGCGAGAATTTCTTAATTTATGTTACACAATATATTTAGATAGATTAGATAGATGTGTTTATGTCATAACAATTTTTTAAAGAATTTTATGCTATTTACAATACCTATAAATATAGATGAATTAAATGCGAGCAGTGTTTTCTTTTTAAAAACTAATTTAATATTAAAGTCATAAATAATATTTTCCTCTTAAAGTAAATAGATTTCATGGCATGGAGTAACGACTTTGATATCAATTTTTAAATTACAACTATGTCTATCTTATAATATAGGGAAAATTTTTTGTCCTCTGTCTTAAAAAAAATATGAAGCATTGTCTAACAAGAGTCGTTTAAAATTCGTTCCTACGGAGAGCAATGTATTTGTGAACGTCATTAAGCCTCCCATTAAAAAGCGGATATCATATCATAAAAAAAAATCCATAAATTTTATTCAAACTAGCTGTGCCCCGCGGTTTCACTCGCTTTTATGTAAGAAAAAACAAACAAATCGTGTGTTATATTTCTCAATAAATGGACTATTCAACACAAAAATAAGTTTTCAATTCGAACCAGAAGTTACTGAGATTAGCGCGTTCAACCAAACAAATAAACTCGTCAGCTTTATAATATTAGTATAGATTATATTTGATTTCAAATTCATGCGTCTTTACTCGCTCCAGCTCTCCTCGCTAGCAGTACGACCCCAGTGACGTCGCGGGCCGCGGCGGGTCGCGTGTGCTTGACGCACAGTGGGTATCATAAGCTTACACCCCTCTGCTTATTAACTAACTGTGAATATTGTTTTACACAATTTATCATTATTAATTATCTGAACATATTACTAAATGTTTTAATATTTTACCCTACTTCTAATTGTTATACTAAAATGAAATTTTCAATGTACATCTAAAAAATGTACATCTATTTTTTGATGAGAATACAATAATCTGATATTCTAGCTTATCTGATAGTGGAGCCAGGAGGTAGATGGTGGAAATATAATGAATAAGATGAGATTGAATGATTCATTTTTACGATTCCAATATATAAGTATATAACAAAAGCAAGTGTTTTGGTTTATTTTAAGGAAATAACTTTATTTCGTATTATATTTTCGAAAACATGTATCTCTCTATGATTACCAATATAAAAGTTATGATCCATTGCCAGGTCGTCACCCTATAGCAGTTAGAATGTCTATAGTGTATACCAACCGATAGAGTTTACAGCAATGGTTTCAAATTGACTGAAAAAACTGCACTGGCAATAAGCATTATAAACTATAGATACCTAAGTTATTTGTCTAATAAGTCACGAACCAATTACAAACCGGACACCTCCCGGCGCCGCCCCCGGAGGAGGCCCGTCGCCACTTTAATAGATTGATAGCGCTAAGCGACAATAATTACCTAGATATTATTATATGGGCAATCTTCCAGAGAATATATCTACAATAAATATTTTTCTAAAGTAGTAACTAAAATATTTTGATTTAATTTTAGACATTTTTCTAAGACTAGCTCCTTACCTGAGGCTGGCCACAGGAATGTTACTATCCTTGAAGACTAAACCATGATGCCTCAAATAAGTACGTCTCTCTTATCCATACCCTTCAAATCGCATCAACTCATAAGACGTTTGTATAAATAAGTGTGACTGTGATACGTCTGCAGTCGAACTAGAAAGGACTCTACTAATTTTAATTAGCTTTGGATTAAATAAAACCTGTATCAAATACAAATCAAACGTATACTTCTCAAAATAAACCATTAAACGTTCAAATTATTGTCTATGTAAGTTTTCCAAAAAAAGTCTATGTATCTATGCACCTACCACATTTCGATCTGGAAATTAATCTGCGAGTTTGACTGACTCATACCGAGTGTTGTGCGGAGAGGCTTACCCCCTCTCCCCGTACCCTCGACGCCCGAATTTTTGCCAAATTAATCTTTCTTCAAACACTCCACGTCTTTGTGCATCGAGAAGCAAATTTAATCTTGCGCTGATCGCATATACACTGCGGGGAGGGGCTTAGACAATGGGCACAGATTATAATGGACGGCAATCGATACGCCAACGTTCGATTGTTACCCGCTCTTCGGTGTGTTGAGGTCTCCAGCCGCAAGATGAGCTCAATCATATACCTATATTGTTGAGTATCTCATCCAATTTGTAAATTATGACTTAAATCACATTAATTTTCATAAACTTGTTTTCTGTTTACAAGCGGAAGAACTACATTTTGCTTGTACTCGTGCATGTCCCGTGATGATGATTGTAAGTGACATTCTTCGAGAAGATTTTAATAGTACTTACTGTATCAAATCACGGCCTTTGATGATGCTGTCACCAACCCGATATTGCTAATAAATCTGTGCCTTCAGAAAAATAAACAATATATTCGTTAAAACTTCATTATGATCCAATTCATACAGATAGATCTCAATTATTGCAAATAAACTGAATATAAGTAACGTTTATTTTTTATAAATAATAATGAAATCTTGTTATACGCGGATTATAAAGAGCGGATTATTGTAAAAACTTTCGTTTATTTCTATGAGATTATCAGATTAAATGTTTCGCTCGCTAGATTTTGTGTACGTCATGGATACTTACTGCTAAGTGTTTAACTTATCATACCCATAAGAAAGGTGGTATTTTACGTTTATTTTTATTAGACTATCAGTTTACAAATGTACATAATCTTTATTAATTTTTGGGTGTTAACGTGATTTTGAGACGCTTAATAATGGCGTTAAAATGTCAAAATATTTAAATATATATTAAAAATTAAATATAATTGACATTTATGTCGTATTTTTTAATGATTATGATTGTTATCATTTAAGTTTAACCATTAGTAAAGTGTTATCATCTAAAACAGAAAACCGGCATTTTGGCTCACTTGTTCGTCTTGATACTCGCATACTAATCTGCGAGAACTTTGTAATGTGGTATATCATATTGTAAGATTTGCAAAGTGCCACTGAAACTGCAAGAAAATATCTGTGCTCAGTTGGACTTTTGTGTTATTTTACTCGAGAAAAAATAATCGTATAAGAAATCAATATTATACGAATTGTAATCAAAAAACGTACAGCAGTTGCACTTGTTGCATAAAGCAGTTGTTAGTAATAGTACCTGTATTTCGAAAAGTAACTTTATTTTACTATCTAGAAGGTGATAAATGAAATCCCAACATTGTTTAGAGAACTAGTTTATTAGCAGACTACGCCGACAATTATTGCAAACTTACTACTCTACAATAAATACAGTAACACACTACTACTTAACTAACGCTGAACTCTACATTCTTCTTAAAAGTATTCTCGATTATTTATAGTATACACAAACATATTTTTTGAATTAAATAAAATGGGAAAATATTAGTAACTATTACAAATTCGATATTCAAGAAATTATTCGAGAAATATAGCAGAAAAGACAAAATGACGGAAAAATGTTCTGTCTTAAATGTTTTAAACTAAACTATATTGAATGACCTTTAAATTTACAATGACATACGTTCCAAAAATTATTAAATTGATTTACATATAAAAATACTTGTTAAGAGCCCATTTATTTCAGGCAACATGAACACTTCTGTGACGGTAAATAGCTAGATGGAACTAGTTTCAATTTAGCATAAAGAGGAAATTGACGCAAATCATATGCCTGTTTGAAAAGCATTTTTCTTGAGTGTATAGTCATTGTATTTCTAAAGGTGCATTATATTAAATAAATTATCATTTCTGTAAATTGTTACTTTGTTTTTTTACAAGAAATAATCTTTGAAACAATTGGATGTAAGAAGAATGTAACGTTTACAATATGTGATGTCTGCGCGCTGAATACATATGCACGTACGTAATATGGTTTGCGCTCTGTACACTATATACAAAAACTTATTTACATATATTATATTAATTATAATTAAATGTACACGGTGGATTATAATAATTTTAGGTTTATCTCGTAGATATTATTATACAATTTAATTTTAAAAGAATCAAATTTAAAGTCATAGAAGATGCATGAAAATTATTCATTTTATTTACAATTCTATTTGCAGCTCTATCAGTTTATATTAGACGAAAAAAGTATGTACTTAATATTGAACTATACTATTGCTTGTCTGTTAGGCAACATTGATTGTCTTGCAGTAAATTATAAAATATTCAACATCTTAATACACTATTGAAGTAATAGATCTATTTCCAGGTAATTAAATTTCTAATATTACAATGTACTTCCATTAAATCTATACATACATCCTTAAGTTTATGTATTCTTTACTATAAACTGATTAAGGTTAGTTCTTGCAAGCAATACACGAAGTGATTTTGTCTACAAGCTGCCTCTACTTAGCTGATTAATTGATCAACTGAGTGAACTCATCATATATTGCAATATGTAGTCTCAAAGAAATACACACTGTCTGTATTGCTTACTAGAACTACCAAATATTGTGAGATCAACAAATACCTGAAAATCAAAACGTGGAAAGTGATACGACACACAACGTTAAGGCACACATCTTGCATGTAGAAATATAACACTTGAACAATGTTTACGACGATGATATTCCGATCGTCTCTCATTTCTTTACGATAGGTACTGTAATAACACTACTAAAATGCATTAAATTGATCAATCAATGTGTTTTCTGGAAACATTCCTTATCTCTGACATTTCCATGAATGCTAATTAAAAGGCACTAAATAACTAGTTATTATGTTCATAACCGGTCAGCAGGCTCACTTTAAAATGAGCTGACTATATTAGTCCTCGAAGAAGAACCGTAACTGTGAAAGGTTCCAAATAAATTCGTTTACAGGTGAACGGCCATAGTCGCCAGTGACCACTTGTCATCAGATGGACTGCTGGTTGCTTTAAATTTCATAATTGGTGAATCTAATAACGAAATAACATCATCGTAAATATATATACACATGAAAAAGTTAGATTTAACAAAGACAAAGTAGGTAAATGTATATGCAAAGACCAATTTACATTGATAAAATAATATGCATGACTTGTTTAAATATTTTAGATATTATTTTCATGTTACTAATAGTTACTTAATATTATTTGCAAGTTTTTCTAATCAAAACTCACTATACAACTTTATTTATGCTTGAAAATATTTTTACCGTGGGTTATACTTAATTAAACCTTGCTCTTACCATTAATTATATTTCAATCAACTCTGGTTCCATAATACGAGTATATCATTATTGTATGTAATTGGAATATTGCCGATACACGTTATACAGTTTCTTTGATTTTCATTTTCATGTCATTTTAACACTATGTATATTACACAACCGTTAAGTCGTCGTAAATATTGTTTATGCCATTATTTATAGTTCACACACTTAGCAACATATTTTACCACACAACGCACCACGAAATTAACATTATTATTTTATAAATAAGAAATTATGTAACATCAATACCTATTGTTGACTGCACACTAAAGTAATGAATGAGCTTAATTTATTAAATTTACAATTCCTTGTTCGATCTATTATTTAAACTTTAATATACGCACTATTTCACTTACAGTCCAATCAAATATGTCGCCACCCGATGAGACAGCGATCAGCTACACATATTGATACAAAACCCGAGGTATATGTTCAATGATACGATGTCGAGTGTCTGCGTCATAAAATACACAATAGTATGACGTAGACACTCATTTCCAGGTTAGTATCTCTCTCTCTATGTCTCTCTATGTCAGGGCAATGATTACATCCAGTGATACGCCGACTACGGATAAAGTGACGTATCCACTGGTTCGGTATGTCCATGTCATTACATCCATACGTCATTACGTAAACACTCATTTAAAGGTTTGCTGTAGACGATGTTTGCTTCGTATGTCGAAGTCTATGTCAGCATCCCTTGTATGGGTACAGCTATTGTCGATGTTGCTTATAGTCTATGTCCAGTGGTACGAAGACGGATATAGTGATGGCACTGGTTCGGTGGTACCGTTGTGTGCGTGTGGTGTGTGTCGCTACGTGTGCACGCGGCTGTAGCGGTCGTGCAGCGCGGGCGAGCGCGCGGGCGACGGCGAGCGCGGCGCCGGCGACAGCGGCGCGGCGGGCGGCAGCGCCAGCACGTACCTGCCGGAATAACAATTGAAATGTGGTTTGTCCTAGAAGATATCACTTTCACAAGGATTTCTACATGTGAGCTTGTACGGTTACGCACATTTATGTAATTGTTATCACTTACTGATTACTTGACTCACTTACTGAAATCAATGCAGAAATAACTGCCGCGCAAAACGGACGCGCGGATAAACATCTACTACTCGTCTTTTATTGCAATCACCATAATAAATGCTACAGTTCTAACTAAGAGTGTACAGAGCTACATGAAGCATTTTGTATTTTATAAGAAGATGGTTGTGTGGATGCCACTTGACTTAACACGAAGCAACCATCTTGGTCCTCAGGGGTAGCAACGCGACGTGCATTGAGTTCAGTTAGAAATCTTGTTATACATATGTATATGAAGTTCGTTACAAGATGTCCACGCAGTTGCGGATTCACACATTTAGCGCCAGTAGGTTGCCCTATTCAATAGCGTGGTCGAAATTGAATTCGCAAGCCATTAAGAAATTTAAGGCGGCAAAAAAAAACATTCACCAGATCTGAATATTCTGTCGCCACCAAGACGTGCCACCCGAGGGCCATGACAGCTCTATATACAGCTATATATACATATACAAATAAAAAGGATTCATCAGGTTGTGTGAAAATAACTGCTATGTTCTAAGAAAATTTGCTTACTTCCACGTCATTAAAAAGGTTTTCTGTCTGAAATGCTATGTTCATTCTGTTTTAACTGTATTTACAGGTTTTTCCAACTTTTTGGCCCTATTATTTATCCTGAAATTAAAAAATGATGAACGTATCGTATCACATACCTGTGCAGCAGCGCTCTGAAGGCAGCAGCGGGCGGCGCGTCGTGCCACAGCGGCGCCGGCGCCAGCGCGCCCACGCCGCCGACGCCGACGCCGCCCAGCGCGCCCAGCCCCAGCGCCCACCACTCGCCGCCGCCCACGCTACCGCCACCCCACTCGCCGACACCTGACCGTAACAAATAACTAGATTATATCAAACTTTGCTTACTTTCAAAAGTAAAAGGAGGATAAGACATTTCTCTGGAAAGTATTGAAAAGTTCCAGAATTCAGCGTGGTTTTGCAGCACAGCTACCCTAGTCCTCGAGAATGGAAATGCTTTTGTGATTAACTTGAGTTAAATCTTCTGTTGTATAGAGAGTTCGGTACAGATGTCCGTGAACCATAGTGATAACTTACTATCAGATGGAATGCATATTGCAACTTCAGTTTAATAAAAAAATGTTTATAGGCGATGTTAAATACCAACATTCTCAATATTATTTTTTTATCTTTTCTTCGCCCAACGTGAGAAGAACCGAACTGTATGATACATTTACTGCCTAAGCCATATTCTTGGACTGTCTTTAAAATAAATGTATTTGTTATTGCAAAATACATAGATTATAACCGTACTGCTTTTAACAGTAGAGCCAAGGGTCCAACAAAAATTTTGCTTCAGTGTAATGATTAAATCACTCCTTAAATATGACTTATACGCCTAATCTTAACAAGCTTCGTAAAAAATCTAGCTAAATATTTATAAATTTAAAAAAAAATCCGAAAGTCATTGACATTTATATACAGGTCAAATTAAAAGCCGACGCCAATATTTACGAAAAAGAGTAACATCGATTTTAGTGGGGAGCAGTTGTAGTTAGCAACAATATCCAGGGCAGTCAAGGTGTCATAACGAGTAGCAACGCGGTGTCGCAGACAAGGCGGGCACTGTGTATCGCCACCTGCCCGCGCCCTGCGCCCTTCGCCCTGCGATGTTTGTTTTGGGAGGGTGCTCAATTATTTAAATAGCAAACCTATTTATCACGTTGTCACTTGTTTTCATACGATTTATAAAATCGTAATAACTTTTTATATTATAATGACTTTTTACAAGGCGGTTCTAGCCTTGTAGTGTAAAATATATATCTATAAGGAAAACATATGAATTCACATTTATTTATAACTTCATTGTTTGTCAATAATTTTCAAATGAAAATAATAGCTAGATTAATAAAGAGGAAGAAGGTACTGAACAATCTTTTTCTTTGCCTATTTACTCATAAAAAGATACCATTTTGAGGTGTTTACAGATTTCAAAAAGCATTTTGTGCCTACAAAGTCTCCTAAAACATAATATAATTTAAGTAGATTGGATTAGTATAATAAATTGAACATTATATCAGTTTCCAATGATATTAGCTCAATTTAAAATGAACTAGCATCATTTCATCACAACAAAGCAAGTAATGACCAATGCGGTTACGACCTATTGTCGACTATATTTGTTTATACATACGAGTATTTCATCCTATCGATATCAGCTCTGATATTATACTACATTGTAAAATAAATTTATGTCGAACGAACGAACGAAACCTTTATAGAAGTAATTGGTACTTTTCCATGAAACTACAAAGAAAACTTTTGAAATAATTCTTCGTTATATTACGTAAAAATCTTTTGAAGGATCTGTGATCAAGCCGTTGTGTACGAGGAAAAAACGAGTTTAATTGGCTCGCATTATAAATTCAAACTATACAGAAACTGTCAAACATTTACCCATGATAAGATCGTTATTATTCGTAGACATAGCGCTACCTGCACATGATCTATTGTCAGGTGTAATAACAGGAGTCAAACCCTGATTTCTGTCGGATAATATAGAAGTAACAAACGAGCATGCAATCCATCTGCTGGTAAGTGGTAACTGCCGCCCTTGGACACCTGTAATCAACCCCAGATAAGATCAGAGTCTCACCCGAGGTTGCCCACAGATGCGTTGTTACTTGAGGACTAAATTTGAACGGTTCGGACGAGTATGTCTCCCTTACCACACCCCCAGACCAGAAGACAGCAGTGCACAAAACTGTTATTAGACAGAAATAGGTGTGGCGTTGGTGTTTTCGGAGTCGAACCACAGAGGGTTCTACCACATTAAAAATATTTGAATACGGAGATATCGCTGTGGGAGTCATGTACGTATGTTGGTGTGACACCGGCTGTGTTGTGACGTCACTCGCTTATTAAAATCGCATTAGCGCTAACGACCCCTCCCCTCTCCTATCGCCCCAGTATCGTTTACGTGTGATTCCTTATCTATTAACAGATCGTTGGAAATCGCTTTTTATTGTCACCTTTCAATGGTAAATGGGGCTTGTTATACGCGTAATGATACTAAATTTAGTACACATAATATAATATGGAATATATTTAAACGTGGTAAAATTCGTGAGGTAATGACTAAAGCACCGTCGCACTTGTTACTAACTTGAATAAGTAATAGATATAGTTTTTTCTGATTTGAAGTACAGATATTAATCTGAAGAATTTCAATATATGCATAGCAATTTCTAAGTACATGACTTTAAATAAAACTGTTATTTTTGAAGTTACGCTAATACCTACAGGCGGTATGAGCACCTGCTTCTTCTAGAGAACGAGAAGCACTGTCTTTCTATTTTTTATGGTTTAAAAAATGTAACTATGTAACCGCGTTTAACTATATTAAGTTACATATACGTGCGTGTAGAGCGCACGCGGCTTTTTAGGTTTTAATTTTCTGTGCGGAACCATAACTACTTTTTCTAAAATAGCCTTAGTTACGCCTTATGACATTAGCTATCCAACAGTGAGAGTCCCGTCAAAATCGGTCCAGCGGTTTCTAAAACTATCCGAAACAAACAGACAGACAAAAACTTTAGAAACTGATATTTTGTTTTCAGTGTCGTGTATATTTTCATATTCATACGGTAAAACGCTATTATTTTGATATTACAAACAGACATTTCTATTTTATTTATATGTATTGATTCTATATCAAGTTACCTAACGATTTGTGATGAAAATCCTAACGTCGGTTCTAGCGTCTACTTTTCTAAAAATGAAATTATTGATTGTTGTACTATATTATTACACTTTAACCGTGAGGTGTAGTGAGAGAAAAATAAATGTATACCATATCACTCAAAGAAACCATTTAAAATTGTACCCATAACACAATAAACAATTACGATAACTATGTATCATAAACACACGTTATAAATCGGTGAAAGCAAATTATTTTCCGTTTTGACAGCACTAATGTGTCACGTGGCGATCCGTATCGGAAAATGATCGGTAATTATCGGCATTTACCGGCGACGGCGCAAACAACCGTACGCGCTTCGTTACCGTCGCAGGTGTGCGGCACTACACGTTTTATTTACTTATCCACTACAGTATTTACGTAGAACCAATAAAAATAACAAAATTGTATTAATAATATTTATCATGTCTACATTAATAAAACAATAATAAGCAAATAATAATAAAGCTTAACGACTGATTAACAGAAACACACAAAGATGTCATCATTTTTTTTATTATTAACTTTTTATACTCGCGGGTTTGATTCCCAACCGGGCGAAAATTTCAATCATGATTGAAATTACTGCCTCTGTTATGTCTACGTTAGTTACCTAAACGTGTTTAGTTTGCTTTTGTATTACAACTTTGTGACAATCCGTAGGTCATTATATAGTTATTTAGAATTACATAGGATTCTTTTGACAGACTTTTAATCCACACACTAACATATTTGGTCACTCGTTTATACATTTACTTTTAATATTGTTCTGAACATTAAAATGACTTGTCAGTTAAGGATTGTATTTTTCGAAACTATTGAAACTTAATACTTGCATTGAAAATAATTTCAAAATAAAATCCACGAAGCGAAATAGTCTACAGTAATCACTCGCCGGTCGGTGATGCTTAGTTTAATTTTTTTTTGTGGATTTATAAACAACAAGTGCGGATATCTTCGCCTTGTAATGATTCAAACGATATGTAACTTCATACATCTGTATTATATCACAGAATCATAAACATCAACTACTCTACCGGCTCTACCAACTCTACCGACTCTACCTGCTCTAGTTAACCATGATTGATGGCGGCATCGCGCGGAGATAATGACGGGGCGTTTACAGCCGCTCACCGTGTCATTTAACACGACACTTGCTAGACAATTATTTACCTTCTGCCGTGATAGGCGATAGGAAATTATACTATTTCAAAACTACAAATATGTAACCAGGTATAAATTAGGCTTTATATGAATATTTTACTTGATGTTAGTATATTATATCTTCTTAATGTGTTATAAGTAAGTTTTAATAAATAAAAAATTATACACATTGCACTATTTTTAAATAAAACCGTTAACACCAATTCTAGTTTCATTTGTATAGAATTAACAAAATATTATAAATACATTTTAAATATTCATTTTTTAATATTTTAACAGGCCTTACCACTCCAACTACATATTTTAGCAATTGATATTTATTGGTATGCCTCAAAGTTTGCCATAAAGTTCTCAAGTGCGTGGTGTCTATTCACCTGCACTCTTGTTGTACTCAATAAGTCAAGCGATATTTTAATCAATTTTTAATTGCAATTGCAATTCCGGACCTAGGAACAGTGAGCGGAGCAAACTAGAGAATCTATCCTCGACATTAGCTTCGTATGGCGCCAACTTTATATCAGTAATTATATTTTTTTCATATGCATTTTCTCATTGCAATCACTATCTAAGGTCTACCCCGACCTGTAGATCCGCAACTGCGCACTAGTATCTCTATCTCAATACGAGTTTATTACGTTTACACATATAAATCACAATAACGTTGTAAAATTGGGAGAAAACGGAAGCTTTAAACGTTTTGAGGAAACATAATAAACGCCCGAGGGCAGTGGTAGTGTGTACTTACCGTGGTCGTGGTGGAGGAAGGGCGCGTGGTCGCGGCCGAGCGCCTTCTCCCGCTTGCGCCACTTCGCGCGCCGGTTCTGGAACCACACCTGCACAAACACACATCGCGGATTAGATCATTATATACGTATTAGTAAGAGGACATAAAATATGTTCAGTAGTTTTACATGACGCTAAACCCCCAAAATATCCGCTTTAAAACTGCATTTAGCAACATACTTTTCGAAGTCGACATACATGACTTCGAAAAGTATGCAGTAAACATTTTATTATTGTTATAACCTCTTTCCTTTGGGAAGTCGGTTTATGAAATAAAACTAGGTATGTAAAATACCTACTTTCAAATATTCTTAAGACAATGGATGTGAGAGCCTCACCAGGTTGTAAGAAATGCGAGCGACAATATTCGGCTGTACCTTACTGTTACATTGTGGTATGGTGTTGCTTTAAATATTCTTAAGTTATACTTGATTATTCTCATAATGTTACTAACGGTCATCCATTTAATTAATGATCACACTATTAAACACATTATAACATCGTAACGATAGTAGTATTAGGAAATCCACACTTATATTATAAATGTGAAAGTGTGTTTGTTTGTTCCTCTCTCACGTCGTCACATAGCTATTATATGATATGGTTTATATGTTGGGAGGTAGTTAGGAAGGTGGAGAGGTACATAATAAATAAGGCAAAAATACAACGGCAACTAATAAATTCAACTAAATTTTGAATTCGAGCTGGATAAATTATTGTTTTAAAAAGTTATTACTTAGTATTTATAGATAATAAGGTAGTAGTAGGTATTTACCTTTAAGGATTTTACATTTCCTGAATTACTTATATCCCTACTTAATATTATAAATGTGAATGTGAGTTTATTTGTAACGCTTTCACGCTAAAACAACTCAACCGATTATCATGAAACTTTGTACACATATTCTGAAAGATATTAGAAAAACATAGGATACTTTTTACTAAAAAATATTAAAAAAAAGAAAATTTGGCAGACATGGTTGTTTATCAGATATTTGAAAATCTTGCAACTTCAAATCCTCCAAATGCATATCTTATTGACTATAGCTTTAGATG
>DWLI01001843.1:0-14423 GCA_018249915.1 Cecropterus dorantes dorantes | reverse complement strand
GTATTCAATATTAAAAAAAAAAAAAAACAAGAAAGCCTCTTTATTCAGAAACCATGCATTTAATATGGATAACTGCTTGAGTTTAAATTACAGGCCCGATAGCTATAAACAAGAAATAAACGCAAGCCGTAATTGAATTCTAACGCTTCTGTTAATTATTTATTTGCATGTTGAGTGTCGTTAACTTTAATGATTTCTATACATAATTTAGCAGGAATCTAAATTAGATAAGATCAACTCATAAACTAACTTAAGGTTTATAGTAAAGTAAGAATGTATGTACCTGTCGCAGCCAACTGCCTTAATTAGCCGTCCAATTAACACCTAGATACTTTACTGGACGGTGCCGTTTAACTAGCTTCTATCAGGGTTAATGGGTGTCATAAGGGAGATAACTTTTACGGCTATTTCCAACTTAGTCTCCAAGGGTAGCAATGTATCTGTAGCCAATTTCAGATAGAACTCCAATCTATACTGTGATCTGCTTGTTTGCCACTTTTTATTATTAAATTTCTTTTAAATAACTTTTTTCTAAGTGTGTAAGTCATTAATACCCATGCATTTAAGATAGTCGCGATGCAAAAAATAATAAGTAATGAAAATAAAAAAAATCTTGTTGAAAAATTTATTATGTCCAATATTAGTATGATAGTTAATTATCATATTATATATTGAGATTAAGAAGCTTAAATAAGTATGATGTCGGGTGATGAGATGTTGTGATGAGAAGCTTAAATAAGTATGATGTCGTGTGATGAGATGTTAAGTTAATCCAACCATCAATGTGTACGTATTAATATTCTCAAATAAGATAGATATCATACACAAGATAGTAGAGGTTCTGCCCACTATAAATTATGCATATCGAATAAATAAGCATGTCGGAAGGTATGTCAGGCGACACGACAAACGGTGTCACATTATTGTTTCTGCATCAAATATCAATATTAATAAACATGAAACGATATAGAGACAATTTAGAGAGCTAACAATGGGTGTTTGTCAGTCAATTTGTTTACTTATCAGGGTATTTATTGATTATTAATTCAAGATTCAGATAGCAACATTAGATCATGATTGTACCTACATGTGTAAAAGTAGACGTCGGATCAGAGGACTTTACGGTATCAAGTAATTTTGAAACAAGATTAGACACTTACAATTATGTTTTCTGTGATTGTTACTAGATTGTTTATATATTTATTTTATGTTTATTTTTTTTTTATTTATAGACCCGTAAGCTTAATGCTTACGAGTATTAGAAAGCCCGATATTGAAACACAACCATTGATTACCAGTCATAAATAATCTAAAAAGTTAAAAAACATGTTAATGCTAAATAGTTAAGCGCTCCTTTAATTTTCAAAGTTAAAAAGTGCACAAGTGATTTTTACGTGGTTGTAAATCACTCGATGACCTACTATGAAGGTCGAAAGTTGTTACCATACCGGAAAATATCGAAAAGGTGCACTCGAGTTAGACGATAAGCGAATATATGAGATAGCTGAGGCTATGGGCATATCGCGAAACATTAGAGTAGGGTAGAAAGAACTTAGAACGTGGAAAGGGTTGAAGGGAGGAAAAATAAGTATTCAAAAGCTCTGCGCAAGATGGGTACCGCATTTGCGGAATGCAAAGTAAATGCGTAAAGTATATTCGCAGTATGTTTGAATCGACTCAAGAAGAATCCGACTGAATTTGTACAGCGATTTGCGATGGATTCACCACTTCGTACTAGAAGATCAGTCGAAACATTTGGTGGAAGCCAGGAAATTAGCGTCAGAAAGCAAAATTGATCGCATCTACCGAAAAGTGTTGGCCATAGATAGATAGTGTTCTGTGATGCTTTAGTTATCTTATCAATTGATTATTATTTATCTTTATAGGCACTAAAATTTCAGGGTAATGTTACTCTAACCTTCTTGACTAGTTGAATATCAAAATTTGCGAAAAGAGACCTATCGAGGAGAAAAATAATTTTCATTTTGACTATGGACCTGAGATACACAACAGTGTATTGGCAATGGGAATACTGCAAAATTTATGGTACGATTTACTCGGACATATTTATCTCTTCTCAAAACTAAAAAAAAACTTTCGGGAAAGCGTTTCGCGTCAAACGTAGAAGTTGAAAAGATCTTAGACGAATGTTTTTACCAGTCTTCTATAATCTCACTTCGGAGAAGAAATCACAATTTGGAGAAACGCTCGATCTGTTGTATGGAAATCAAGGAAGATTAAGTAGAAAAATAAAATCACTTTTTGTCTAGAATTCAAAGTAATTAATTAATGCCTAGTAATATGTTCATGTCACTTTTGTTTTAAATAATCAGTTAAAATGCAGATATACATAGTTCAAATCGAATCGAATCAGTCACTGTACGACTGACTAGTAATAAATTATTTATATTGTATATCAGAATTAATTTCAAATTAATTTATTGCATCACGACGGTTTTTAAACTAATTATGCTCATTATAGGTCAATGAATCCTTGTTCACATTATCATAATTAGATCGTGATTTCATTAGAGTAATCTATATACATTAATATAATCAATTTGTCCGTTCGTGATGTTTTTCTTTTGTATGTTTATTGGTGCCTAAGAAATGAAGCTCAACAATTAGAATTTAAAAATTCTTCTATTTTTGAAAATTTCAAAAAAGAAATAATGCATTGATATGGCTCATGTCAATAACTCGGTTTTATAAGAATATTATTTTTACCAGATGACACCTCCATAAACGTAAGTTGTATGGCAGAATGAAGCTGAGCCGATATTTACCAAGAAAAAGCAATATCAAATTGCAAAAGGTAGTAAACCTGTTTAAATTACCACTCATATCAAAGAAGCATTGCAAGTGACCTTATTATCTGCACTCTTATTATTTACCTCTAAACAAAGTACATTTACCTCTACACAAAGTCCAACTCTTCCTAATTACTATGACCAAGATTGATGGTAACAGACAGAACCGCGGCACGGAAGCTACAATCCTAATCCTAAGCACGGACTACTTAGCGATTTCGTAACCTCTGACCTGAATATGACGCACCCACAATATGACGAAATCGCATCGTATTTCCACTAATATCTCGAGATGAGTCGATGACACATCACTATACACACATAAACAGTTTCGATCTCAGCTACATTCGACTTTACACCTCTTCTCTATCAATTCTAAATATATATCACATCTCATATCTGTTTGTGTTTCGATGTATTCGATAATTCTTAAGTCTATTAATTCGTTCTATAAATCGATTATTTTGCAGTTTTATCTACCAATCAAAACGAGCTAGTTCAAATTATTGATTACAATTTATTACGTTAAGTGTGACGACCAACGACGCATAACTACCCACAATTGGGCATCAGTTTCATTTCAGAATGAAATCGATTTAAGTAACAGTCGATTCCACTAACACAGGTTGGTTAGTTATGCTACGTGAGTGATACGTTTGTAGTGCAACCATATAATTTTAATGTTTAAAGGACGTTGTCACACGTGTGACATCTGTAGTGTAACCATGTAGGGGAACCATACAATTTAAGAGGATATTTTTCCGAGTATGTAATCTAGTAACGTCAACGAATCAGCGAATAAGTAGCTGAACTCAAATAAACAAATGCTAACCTAACCGGACCAACCTCACTCTGAGAGGAGAGTTATGCCCAGCCCTGACACTATAATGGATTGATGATGATGACGATAAACCCTTATAGGATTTAAACCATAACTAGGGAACATTAAATGACTTCGAATTTATATACAAACGGCTCGAAATGAACTTAAATAGTATATTTTTAGACCGATTTACATTAAAGTGATTAGAAGTTATTTGTTACATAAATACTGTCGTGTAACTTCCACTAGAAAGATGAATGTTTATCTCTATATATGTATATATTAAACATACAATGAAGCAAGCGTTGCTAGCGGCAACATTTACATAATATATAAATTAATAAATGCATAAAATGCTTGCATTCTCTCATTCTAATAGTTGACATTTTGCCTCTTGACAAACGGACACTGTTTTAGGAACATTACCGTATATGGATGATGTCTCGTGACCCTTGTTAAAATTAATATATGTTAATATCGTGCATTTTGTGATTAAATTGCTTTATAATAAGCGACTATGATACGCTTTTGAGCCGCACCTGTTATTTCTTTGTAATGGGAAATATGCATAAAATATAAATCATTTTCCCAACATTTCTAACAGTTGAAAAAAACGCTTTTTACACTCGTAGCCCCACACTAGGATTTTCTCCTGTGTCATGCGTACCATGGAAACACAAACACCCAGATCCAGAACAGAAATCTAAACTCGTCATTCAGATGTCTGTCTGGCCGGGGACAAACCGGTATACTGATCTCTCCGCCACGCGGTTCGTCCAAAAGAGTGCGCATTTAATACAAAATCCATACCATTTCTGTTTATGTGAACTGTATGAAAGCTCTGTTAAACTAACACTCCTTAATTGAGGTACCTAATGTTTCATAAACTCTTTAAATTGTTAAGGCGCCACATAGTAAATATTTGATTTGAGGGCGTGACACTAAAATCAATTAAATAGTCATCGTATTTCTGCAATCGTATTACGTTTAAATAAAAAAAATGCAGAACAAGTATGTAGTCACTAATAATAATACAAGCTATCATTTATTCAGCCAATTTTTTTTATTTTAATACCTGTCCATAGTAACCATAGTGAGGACTTGTCTCGTAGCAAAACAAGTATGCTTCTACACCAAAATGCTATAGTGAGTGTTGTCTATCAGTCAGTGGAAGAATTGAATAGTGAAATAACGAGAAAAATGCTCCTGACATTAATGTTTATCTTACCTGATTTCAGATGTGGGCCAGCCAGCCGTAACGCCACTACAGGGGCCTATCCTCCTACGCAACGGATCCGTGCCCGTCGTGCCACTCACATCCTACCACACGGTCAATAATGGATCCTTCTACCAAATACCTGTAAGCATTCTGTTTTATGCTTTCTTTTTTTGTTACATATCTTACTTTTATCATAAATTCAAAAGTTTGTGAGAATGTGCGTGTGTACCGTTTTATTGCGGATTTGCATTAAATTTGGAAAACAGATACTTTATATTCTGGATTAACACATAGAATACTTTTTACTGTGATACATGAACTAAGCGGGTGGAGACGCAGGGATAAGTTTTTATCAAAGGCTACATTCCTAGTATATACGTGCCAAAAATAAGATAAATCTTTTACAATACAGTAGGTATTTATAAAAATGACAATTCTCAATATGACCAAAAACTAATTTTCAACCTTAGTAAATTTAATGTAGTACACATTCATTACATAATAAATATTACAATCAATTATAAGGATCCATTATAGTCAATATCAATGCTGGTAGAGTTTTATTTGGTTTGGCCACGCGTTCACCACAAAACCTATTCCTGCCTTATAACAGCAATATACCTTTGATGTGTTCCAGTTATAAATATGTAATAAACAGAGAAAAATAATTACTTTGAGCTTACAGCTACAATAATATGTTAGATTAATTACACATGCCAAGTCATGGGCGATCACTTAACGCACCTTTGCGATCCTAATTCAACTTTTAGTTATAAAATTAACATTGCAATTAAGGTATTAGCGCGTTACGACCTAAAGGTACTCAATACCTCTTGATTAGCTAATCATTTTTATTTAAACAGGGGGCCCAAAGGTCGAGGATATATGCCTAACTCATTCACAGAATCATTAAAGCAAATGAAAATTGTCCAAAGCAGGTCAAACAAATACGCGATGTTTGTCAAAACACAAAACAAATGAACACCCAACACATAAACCAATATTTGTAAACACTTGCATAATTTGTATGCACGAAATAATTATCACATTAAATACACGTCCTTAAGTGTTTTGCGAAGAAATAAAGTTTTGTAACGCATGGTGTAGTAGGTAGACTTAAAGTAGTATAATGAACCTTAGCTAATTTTTTGTCAACACCATTGACTCATTACAGTTGCACTCTCTAGTTTCTAGTACAAGGAAGAGATAATTTACACTTATTTTTTTTTATCATAGACTAATGTACACATCCGTCATCAGCCTGTTAAGGTCCACTACTGAACATAGGTGTCCCTTAATGGGGTCTTTCCGATAGTCACCACCCTTGGCATGCGTTAGGCGATCGCAGTGAGTGTGGATGTTACCTCCTACAAAATCCACCGGAAAAAAAAAACAACGGAGCTAGTCTAGGTCACTGTAAACACTGCAAGGATACGTACTTGAAGCCAACTTAGTTCTCGGAGATTTTAACGAATTCGAAGCTAACTATGACCACAAATTAACATTCGGCATATAGTCGATCAATTAGTATTATAAATTCATTATTCCCTAATCGCAATACTTGGAATATGACTTAATTACACATAGATTTGTCAATAAGGGCTATTTACTATCATATTTAAGGTTAAATAGCCTGAGTCACACGTATTTGCATATTTTCTACTTAATTCTTGATTTGAAATGAAAATACGAACAAATTTACGAGGAGACGCTGTATAATAAGCCCATCTTGTACAGTCATTACCAAAGTGTTATTAATAATAGTCAATAACATAGTAGTAGTGTCAGCTAGGTCAATATACGTTTCACAGTACCCAACAATTATGCTTATTTATTAACGTAGCAAATTATACAACATGAATAAGGCCTGCGACTGGCCTAGATGTAGCTATGCGAGAGATGTTTATGACTTTATCTATTAAGGAGATCTGTAGGGCTAGCCATGCTCTTGTTATAAGGAAATTTACGTTGGGTCTGACTTTAGTACATAATTTCCACCTAATCTCCGCTTATTTTGGGGTGTTTTTTACAAAATAACAACGCCTACACTGTCTCCGTGCCGCTATCGAATGCTGTATCCTTTGAATCTAAATGGGCCGTAGAGATTTTCACATGATGCTCAGTATTACGACAAATATCTAAAAATAAGAGAGTTCATTGTACTTAAAAACGATTTATCAACGTTTTATATCCTATTTATTGTAAAAACGAAAACAACATATTTATAAACATGTTATTGTAACAGGAAATAAGAATCAAAGAAATAAGAACCGAGGAGTAAACATTTTTTGTTAAATATATGACAGAAATATAACGAGTTGTAATACGGAACCTCTTTTTATGTGCTTGTAATTACAGTTTACATCTTGTTATTTTAACACTATACTTTACCATTTTATGTAAACGTCCGACAATTTAATTACAGCACGTTTTTCTTGCAATGAATGACAGCCCTAATTGCTATACAAATTCGCGATATGTAATTAGGTACTGCCTTCGACATTTAATGAATACCTACTGGGATTGCTCTTAATACTCTTCACATAATTAAGAGGCCACCATGCTTTTACATAAAGTACAAATTTGCATTATCATTAACATGAGTTGGAATTTTTGTTAATTTCAATTATTTCAATGTCTTTTAACGTTTATCGAAAACATGATCGCATATTTTTATGTTTAAAAAACATTCCGAACTTGCTTTAATGTTGATTGTTTTGTAATCTTGAGTTTTAACGGGAAAAGTAATTCAAAGACTAACATCCAAATCCTAACTAAATGGTATCCGAAACTTAACGAACCAATTAGCTAAATGCTAATCTGGGGTCCTATACGATTACCCTTTACATGGACTCGTGAGAAAACCACGGTATTTTCGATACTGGCGCTGCCAAGTGCAGTGTCAAGTAGCGGAAGCCCCGCGACCTACGCTCGCCTCTAGATCACAACTTACATCACTCGATCGTATCTTTTATTCACGTACATAAAAGGACAAGGTTAGAAATCTTTAATTTTTAAAGAATCAAGGAATTACTGAGCATAATTAAAGCTGCCAAGTTATGACAAATGTATTTATTTAGTTTATTTTTTGTATTTTATTTTATTTTTATTTATTTATTGCACCTCTATAAAAAAGTTACAATAGGGCAAACTTAATGCCTGATGACATTCTCTGCCAGTCAACCCTGGGTGGCTGGAAAATTATGCATTTATTTATTATTTTTATTTAATATATAAATTCACACGTGATATAATTTAAACTGTTTTTTATTTTTTAAGGGTAACTATTTATATTATTTTCTACATCTGCTTGATAAAACCATCATAGTACCAAGATTTGATGCGACTTTGATTCACATTTTCTCGGCTTCAAATTAAACATAAGTACGTCATTAAAAACAAGGTAAAAGCAAAATTCTGATATTGCTACCAAACTTCGTTGGGTTACATAGTTTATTCCATTTTTTAGTCTTTTGAGGTTTCCAATTGGCCATACGCCTCCCCTAATGTGGGTGTTTGCCTAATAGTCACCTGCCTAATAGTGCCTGGCATCTTGGTGACCAGTAAGTTTTCATGTTACAAAGGTAGACGTTACCCATCTCCTAGATTTTGTCCTTTAACCGCCTTCTCCAACATCCACGGGAAGAGAGTGGTACTATTTAAGACCGACACCACAAATGACATTATCTGTTATGTTTTTTATTATATGTTTCTCATAAACTTAATTTTACACTTGTCATAATTATAGGAATTCCTCTTGATCTGTCGCCAACAACTATGTAGCTATGCAACTATCTCAGGGCAAATACAGGTCATGCGCTTAGCGTAGGCGTGACACAGTACCTACATGTTACCTATCAGAAAATCATGCACGATGCTCGCCAGCATAGATCGCTTCAAAATAAATGAAGGCTAAGTTCACGTATATAGTTATGTCTCTCTTATGTTCATTGAATATTTCTTAAACAAAATAGTTATAGACAATTGTCTTACTGATCGTTAAATTGATTATGAATAATAAGTTGTTTAAAAAGTATGGCAAGATGGATATCGGACGAAATACAAAGCTAATTTCCTATTTATTAGATTCTTGTTGGAATGAAATGTTTAATGAGACAAATTCAACTGACATTACGTGTCCTAAGTACACACTACAAACACGTTTCGCTTTTTTCGGTAATGTTCGCCTGTTCGCCTAAAGGAAATATGCAAGCGGATATATGAAAATTCAATATCATAAAAATCACCATTGATCATAATTATAAATAATTAATCATCTTTGAAATGTAATTTCCAACCGCGGTAGAAGTACGAGTAATATACTTAATTGACTTTTTAACACTGTCCGTAAAAACCGTGCAATTAAATAGTAAACAAAGGCGGTTATAGATCCTTTCTTTAATTAATCAAAATCTTAAATATTCCATAAGGCTCTACAGTTTAAATACTCTACACATATATCTGCATATACTCGTACGTTAGGTATTTGTCTAACACAAACTACTCTACTCAAGGCCCTTCATTTTTAAGTGGCGCCTGCGACTATTTCAACGTGTATACGTGACCATACGCTTCACTGTTTAATGGTTTTACACACAACATAGTTAAAAGGTTAAACAAACAGGTGACTTACATATGAGACGAACATCTTAATCCATGGGAATGGCAGCGCGTGTGTGATACGTTTCTGATAAAACTCCTGTTTAATATAGGGTTTAATACTGATGACCTTGGGGGGCAGTAATCACTTTTCATGGTGGATTCCATCCTCATTGCTACTTCAAAAAAATTCGTTGTTCATACACATTACAAGAACAAATATATTTTATCTGGTTGTATTAGTTTGTTCATAAGTAATTTGTATAACGTTAAGCCCGCCTAGTATTACCTGGTCACGCCCATGATCACTATAAATCGACTCCCGATAGACATAATTATACTATGATTGATTACGGATACTTTGCTCTTTCTGAAGATTTTGTTGGAACGCCTAAAATTAGTTCATCTGCATTACCACAACCTTCAAACGACTAAACCGTTTTGCAATTTTAACATGATGATTAAGACCAAGGTTCCATTACAAGTTCTATGTACAATTATTACGAAATATCTTACATCATCAACGCTTCATTACTGTCCCACTAGTGGGCAAAGGTCTTAAAATCAAAAAAATATCCCATTTTCCAGTAGACTAAAGATCTCTCAAAACTTGTGAGTTTGTTTCTCTTGCAATGTTTTATTTCATCGTTAAAATATGAGATTACCAATTTGTAATACGCACGTTAATTCGGAAAACCAGACCTTGTATTTAAACCCTGGACCAGTGTGTGTTACCATAATTGTTATTAATAGGCCATCACGGTATTGGGGGTATAAGATCTTCAAACATCATTAATGGAATTTAAAAATCGTGTTATTTGATAGAAGTCTAATTTACCTACTAATTTAGTTTAATGTCACGGGCATTTTCTTAGCAAACATCAAACATAGAATTTAGCGTTATTCGACTGGAGCATTCTCATTCAATTTTTTAACTGATTTTAAGGGGCAGGTATGTAATATATGAGGTTTAATCTGTAAAAACGCGGAATTCCGATTCGGACTTGTTTTTCATTAACCGGTACCAATATATTAGTATCATTACATGGACTGCATTACCCTTTAGCCTGTAACTTCAGTGCCCTACATTATTAATATACATATAAACATACTTACATAGATAGACATAGATATAAACATACTTATATTTTTATTATAGATGTCCATGGGCTGAAGTGCCCACATACATACATGAAGCGACATACGTTTGATGTTTCCATATTTTAAAAATCCTTTTAGGCTCCATATACGTTTTAATTGATACGTTTATGTTCTCATAAGGAAAACTGTCAGAGATAAAATGTAGATTATACTGGATAGAATTTAAATAATTGCTTTTTTATAAAGGTATCATCATGTATGTCATCTATCCACTTGTTCGTACAAGCTGCTGATCATATACCATCTTCTTAACCGAATTTATTTCACCGTAGGTACTATAGTAGTTGTAGTCACCATATTTGGCTGTTAGCGTTAATGCCATCAAGAGATGTCATACGAAAATACATTCCGTCTCCTGAATCTCTTTGTCGCTTCATAGGGTTTCCAAGTGAAAGGAAAATATGGAACTATTTGACATTAACACCACAAGGCTAAATTTGTATTAAATTATAAATAATTTGGTAATTAAATAACAATATTTTCTAATTATTTAATTGAATTACTACTAATTACACAATAAAGTCTTTGATTTCAAAATGGACAACTGCAATTGTCTAACGTGATATATATAAATTTCCAAACGACAACAAATAAAATCGCTTTGCAATAAAATTGTCTGGGTACGTGTACGATTAATCTTTTATTTTTTTCTAAATCAACGATTATTTCAAGGATTACGCATTATAAATGCGTTACACGAACCAGGAAAACAACAAAGCAAGCGATTGCAAATTTAGCAATATAAACATTATTATCAATTTACGCACAATATTAGATTATATTATTAGGGATCTATTAACTTACCTATATGGATAGACAAAATTTTAGATAAGTGATCATAAATTTATCGTTTTATTGCATTGCATTGCTTTATTATTTGCTTGCTTGCATTATTATTTATTGCATGTAATGTAAATTATACATAGAAATAAGTGGAACCGAGTAAAACAAATCTATACTAATATTATAAAGAGGAAAGATTTGATTGTTTGTTTGTTTGTATTAAATAGGGTCCGAAATTACTGGACCGATTTCAAAAATTCTCTTACCATTAGAATCCTACATTATCCCTGATGAACAAAGGTTATATTTAATATGTGAAAAAATGGGAATCTGCGTGAAAACTATTCAAAGATGGCGACTATTTTTATGTCCCGTAGCGAAGCACGAATGCTTTAGCTAGTGATTAATAAAGGCGTAATATCTGCACATTGCACTTACTTGCAATACAATAGAGCCATTAGCTTTCATTAACACATAGTACAAGCCAGGAAGGCATGTGAAGCGCATACCATTTCCTCCATTACGGGGATTAAGAGAAACCTAACTAGTCCAACATCTTAGTTCACGCCGCAGGCTTATTAGCATTGCGACGGCGTAGGATCGCAGGAAACGTACGTCCACCACGCGTTAGTCACAGTCCGAGCGTGGGCACCGGCTGATAAAGTATACGTGAGCAATTTATGAGATACCGCGGCACTGTATGGTAAAAGCAGACATGGCTATTGTCATGACACAAGACATGATTTCCAGTATAATAAGCCCGATAACGTAAATTAATCGCATGTAATGTTTCAAAAACGCTTTCGTTATAGATTTGATTTATTTTTTTAAGTGCTTGCCTTTTTCTTGCATATTATTAAACCGATTCTAATGACACGTCATATATTCATTGAATTCGGTATGTCGGTTAATCACCATCTCAACAACAAACAAAACAATCTTAAGACATAATCGTACCAGAAAGGATGTCTTGCGAGCTATAAACACCCAAAGACGAGTACATAAACATCCAGACCGAGAACCCTATCTAAGATTACATTTATTTTAGCTGAACGGCAGGAAACAACCGTAGAAAAGAGAACTTTCTTGTAACATCTACCATCATTTATCATACAGCAGTACTGTCATTAAGTCCATTTACTGTTAGTTTGTAATAAAAAACAGACGTAGGTTATTTTTATATGGTGATCTGCCCTTTTATTTGTAGCTATATATTTAAATAAAACGATAAATGAATTTCTAACTATTTACTGAATTTGTTTATTTTATCTCTATTATCCTCTCTAATCTACGTTTACGATAAAATAAAATTCATAGGTTTCCACGCAACAACTCAAACAAATAAGTTCGTGATGACTTACGAAACCTATCTAAAGAAAACCCCAAATAAGATCCCAATCGCATAATCGTGATTTGAAAAGTGACATCATATCTTTGCCCTAACTTATTCTTATCCTTATTTGACAGAAAGCGACCGTTCACCTTGCTCGAGAAGTCAAGGCGCTAACCTTTGCATAAACGTCATCTAGTTCTGATTTATAACTTGCTATCTAAATAACCATCAACCTTATCACGTATGCAACTTTATGGAGTGTATGAATGAACATCTTTACGTACGTTTTAGGTAAATTTATAAGCATTTACAAGATATTTTTGTTTATCTTATTATATAAAACATGCAAATACTTAGGAATATGATTTCTCTATGCATCATTTCCTAAATGTGTTTTGATAATAAAATTGATGAAAATTTTATGATGGATTGCATTTTTAATTCAAAGTTAATATAATACTGGTCAGTAAACTATGGTAAAATCTTTGAGTGAAAAATGAAGGAAAGGTTATTTTGTTTAATGATAATTGTGTATCTTCAATCGACATTTCTTAAATGATGAATTTTATGTTGTCTGTATTTATAATTTTTACTTTTGGAAATCCTACAATATATTGAATCAATACTCTAATGCTAACAATGCTCTAATGATACTAACAGCAAATATGTTTTCTTGAACTTTAAATGAACTAATTCCATTAGAATTATTTCGCTTATCAAACCTAGTCATCGAGTCATTGTACCCACGCCTGAAACTGTGTCCTTGTTATTAATATCAATTATAACAAATCGTCAATACAATGTGGGTGTCAATATCCGCCCTGATTGTGATAGGCGTTACGTACAGTAAATAGATTTATTTCTATTTAGTTACTATTGTTGTTAATTTAATTTTATTAGTTGCTTACCTAGCAAATTCATATAACTCACTATCCTATGACGCGACCATCTTAGTCCTCGGGAGCAGCAACACACCTGTGATTGACTTCAGATAAAAACCCCTGTTCTGTATGAAGTTGCTTACAGATGTCCATGGGCGGCAGTAGTAATTTAACATCAAGTATAACATAAGTAACTCCATGCTCGTTTGTTACTTCAATTTTCTTAAAAAAAATGTTAATAAGTAATGTCATAATCATCATTCAGCTTGTTATGGTATTCAGTACCTATAATTTATTAAACTATAGGTACCGTATTTCAACTTCAACCGAAATTCAAAAAAAAAATATTACATAGACAAAAGAAATCATTTATTTTGTTTTACTTCAATATTTTTCCGTCAAAAATGTTGCATGCTATAGTTAACAGAACGAAGAAAATGACATTAAAAATACAATTTATTGTAGTTTTAGGCAGACTACGTCTTGTGAAAGCTTAAGGGAGACTGTTGAACACTTATCATATCTTGGTTACGTCTACCGCGGTATTGGGTATCCTATCTGTTAATCCAGGTCATAAACAAATTTGTGCCACCTGTGTTCTGTCAAATTTCAGCGAAATCCGACCAGTACTTTTTGCGCAAAAGAGTATCAAACAAACATACACCAAGTTTGTAAAAGTTTGTGATGTACACCCATCACAAACTTTCGCATTTATAATATTAGTAAAGATTATGACCTTTTTTTTTTTTTTGTTACGAGGGGGAAACCTTCAAAAGGTACCCGACGCCGTGGGAGCAACGCCGGGTTATGTGGG